>APFE030089811.1:92537-193941 GCA_000404065.3 Pinus taeda
TTAATATTGAAATTGATTAATTAATTAAGTTGTTGTCATGTGGCCTAATGAAAATCCCATACAATTCAAATATGTCTCATTCATGGACCCTTCTCTCTTTTGCAACCTTCTGCCACATAACTCCACGCTCCAACTTGACAATCCCCGTGATTTCCTGCCATTCCTATTCCTTTCCAATTTCAATATTAACAGGACCCATTGATCATCTATATATACATTACAAGGGCTGAGCACTTATGCATTCAATTTCAATTTTGATTAGTTGAGCTCTTCTTTTCTTCTTTTCCTTTATTTTCATAATTAAATGCCTATTATTGCAACATTTCCTTTGCCAATTCCTTTGACAATTTCCATAGTAATTATTTAATCACAATGGATGCCCACTAAAGAGTTTTTCCCAACACTCAACTTGGAATATGTGTCCCATGACCTTGGTCTTATTGTATTTACATGGAAAATCAACCAGGGGTTGTTACATTGTCCTTATAAAAAATTCAGCTACATCATTGTTCCCTCTTTCTTCTGCATCTCATGATATTGAGCCTTCTTGCTTCGTGGTATCATAGAGACATCTTCTTCCAAAATTCTTGTGATAGGTTCTAGATCATCACTAGTCTTTCGCAACACTTTCATATTATCTCCATTAAAGAAGGCATCATATTGAACCTTTCCAGACTTTAAGTTGATCATAGCTTTCTCATGAAAGTGATCTCCTTTGACCTTAAATAGATTATCTTCTCGAATTGCTACCTTTCTATCCCAAGAGGAGTGCATATTTACTTCACAATTTCTAGGTACCAGATATTAAGATTCCCTCAACATTATTCATACATTCCATTCATACAGTTCAACATGCCTCAATTATCATCATGTATTCCTACAACATCCTCCGAGGTAGAAAACTAATATGCTAACTAGATAACCCATAATAATTATTAATATAAGACTTACCCCATCGTAAAAACTCTCATGTCATCAACATCCTCAAGGTTCATATCCACATAAATATTCCTTCGTGCATCATAGTTCCCAAGGATTGAACTTGATTACCATGTTAACATTTTCTTCTAGATATTATACTAGATGTTTATTATTATTATAGAAAGAACGTCTTAATATTTCATTCATTCTAGAGTAATTCAAATTCATCCTATTAGGAATCATATAACCAAATGAAAGATTCATCATACATGAATTATGACCAACTTTTCTTATAGGATTACACAAATCCTACCAAAACGTTACTTCAAACATGCATTCTTAATCTTTCACATAGTCATCCAACTATGTGTATCCTTCAATGAACTTGTAACATGATCAATTGCATTCCTTCATCATTTTAAGAGTATTTTTCCAAGAAATATGGAATATATACTAATATTTTTCATAATGCATTTTCTAAGAACCCCTAAAGTGATTGTTCTTACAGGATTGTGAGGATCCACCTTGGAAAAATGACTAACTCTAACATAGTGTTAGACAATTTATGGATGAACAATATGCAAAATCGTCCCAAATTTCTCTTTCTTGAAATACTGGATGATTTTTATAGATAAATGCAATCAAGTAAAATCTTACTATGCTATTATCACATTCTTTTATCTATGATGTCATAGTAGAACAATATTCCACAATGATACATGGTTACTTCTTTGATTAACTTGTTAGTATCAATTTCTTCAAGGTTCATGGAGTTCCCTCCCGCCATCATGCTTATGGTTAACAAGCAGAAGGATGACCTTGCTTATCCATCCATCTTATTTTTCTTCCTTCATTATGTACTCACAACATTCATTGACACATAAATCCAAAAAAAATATATGCAAGTACAAGAGCGTGATGATGATCTAGGGTTTCCACGGTTTCCAGATTACCTGCAAACCCTAGAACTCAAGACCTAGGGTTTCTATGAGGGAATAAACCAATTATGGTTTTTTACTATCTTATGGTCTTTCAATACTAGTTCTATCTAGGTTTTATAAACCCTAGATACAAAAATATTTAGAGATTATAAACCCTATATTCTAGACATTGAAAGCATGCCACAAAACCATAATTACTTGGTACACCCTTTATAACTTGAAGTGTACATGAAAAAAATTGTTGCATACCTTAAAGATTCTCATACTTTTTGTCCTGAATAGATTATTGCATTTTATTAATCCATTTTTACTTCAATTGTAGGCTTGCTTCAAATAGTCCCAATACACTTGTCAATATACAAGGATGTGACATCAAGATTCTCTTCCCAACATATCTAGTTATTGCTTCTCTTGACAATCTTTCTAATTCATATTTTATTACAACACCTTGCTTCAAGAAATTCTTGAATAGGATACCATACTTCTTAGTCATTTTTTTATTTCCTTAGCAAAAGGTCAAGTACCTTTATCAACTTTTAAAATACTAAAGTTTTACAATCCTTTCGATCCTGAAACTAGGGATTCTAGTATGAAAACAAATTCCCTGTTGCATACCTTAAAGATTCTCATACTTTTTGTCCTGAATAGTTTATTGCATTTTATTTATCCATTTTTACTTCAATTGTAGGCTTGCTTCAAATAGTCCCAATACACTTGTCAATATACAAGGATGTGACATCAAGATTCTCTTCCCAACGTATCTAGTTATTGCTTCTCTTGACAATCTTTCTAATTCATCTTTTATTACAACACCTTGCTTCAAACAATTCTTGAATAGGATACCGTACTTCTTAGTCATTTTTTTATTTCCTTAGCAAAAGGTCAAGTACCTCTATCAACTTTGAAAATACTAAAGTTTTACAATCCTTTCGATCCTGAAACTCGGGATTCTAGTAAGAAAAAAAATTCCTTTTTCTTTTTCAAAATTTTTGTACTAGTATTCTCTTTAAGATGCCACACTTTGTTACACTGAGGAACTACTTATATCCTTTGGGTTCCTTTATAATTTTTGGTCTTGGAGGTGACTTCAACCCTCTCCAAAGTTCTGAGGAAGCATAGGTTTAGACTTCAGATTGTGACTTCTTCTATATGTCCAACATAACCTATTTTCCTTCACACATTACCTCTCTCCCTTCATGACGGAACTCAACATACTAATCCATAGTTTTCCAAGCATAGGAGCCCTATAAACAGCCTTGTTGTGACTTGGATCTTACAAAACTCACCTAGCCCTGAGATCACCTATGGAACAAAGATATGTATGGGTTAATAACTTGGTCCTGAGAGACTTCTTTCACTTTATATTAGAGGCATAAGAAATCAACATACACTATAGTTGAAGGCTTTAGAAAAATTGACTGCTCTTCCTATCAAAACAAATACAAAACACATTATTCCTTCAACTTCTAATCTACTCAGCTCCCTGAGGAATGTGAAGTCTTTCTGTGGGAAATTTTCTCTTGTTGGATGCCTAGAAAATATTTTTTTATTGGTTAGGTTTACTTCTAGATGGCTCTCTCATTAAGACTAATATATATAGTCCATTATTTTTGGGTTTTCAGAGCAATGTAAAAAACCCTTGTAGTGATTTGGCTTCTTCTTTTTCACAATATCACTTTTGTTTTGTTCTTGTTATAGTCTTTGAATTTTCACCATAAGTTTTAATACACCTTTTTCACTGAGGCAACTAATTCACACTACAACTAATATAGAATTATTTTTCACTAAAAACACATAAGAAAATCCATCCCATATACCACATTTATAATTTCCCTTACAAAGCCTAGTGGCATAACTTATAAAATTTCACATATTTCGATAAATATCTAGAGAACAAAAAAAATGTTCATATTCTCGGCATATAAACAAATTAGGAAAGCATTGTTGATTAATTTTTACATAGTAAATTTACTTAGATATGCGTGAAATGCTTCAACCAATATTTTATTAAAAGTAAATGAAATTTTGCATATAGAATTTACGAACTATTAGAACCTAGAAATGGCTTTGGTGCTAGCGCAATTTGGCTTCTAAAACAAAGAGAGTGGCCTCCAAGATACAACAATATTAACTTGGCTCCCTTTGATGATTTCAACCTCCACAAAATATTCAACTATCCTAAATTAATTCAGCCTCCACAAAATATTCAACTATCCTCAATTAATTGAACTTCCTTAGATGAATACAATCTACCTTGAAAAATCCCAGAATTGTTACATTAGATAAATTATCTTTATCTCCAATCTCCATGACCTCCGAAAAATAGGTTTTCCTCTTCATGTTAATCCCTTTGAAGAATGTAGGTGGCTCTCATTGGAAAATTAGATTTGGGAAGTAGATAATTAATCTTTTCCATCCATGACATTTATTTATGATTATAAATTAATCTTCTTCTTTACTATGCTTATGTTCTTATCATCAAATAAATTCCAAAACAATATCATGACCATACAAAATGAATATTGGATATAGGCTCCAAGCCATTGGAAATCCCCTCTGAGGGGAAAGCCCATAAATGCATTCTCCTCTTGTAGAATCAATTTCAAATGAGACTTCTAAGACCAAACCCTAGATCATGGCTCTCACCAAGGACCAAATCAACTAGTCAAACTTCCTTTAAGAAAAATATCCAAAGTAGCGAAGAAATATCCCTTTAAAATGAAGGTTATTCTAGCCTTTCATCCATGCAAGGACAACTTGAAACAGTTACTATAGTTCGGAATTGAGGTAACCCTATAAACTCTAGGGTACTTGCACATATAAACAATAAAAAGGTGAATTTCATACTTGTTGTCACTACAAGATCATGACCATACAAAATGAATACAGGATATAGGCTCCAGGCCACTGCAAATCCCCTCCAAGGGGAGAACCCATAAATACCTTCTCTTCTCATAGAATCAACTCAAATGATACATCCAAGATCAAACCCTGGATCATCACTCTCACCAAGGACCAAATCAGTCAATCAAGCCTCCTTTACGAAAACAATATCCAAGGGTACCGAAACAAGCTCCCTTTAAAATGAAGGTTATTCTAGCCTTTCATCCATGCTACAATAACCTACAATGCTTACTATAGTTTGAACTTGAGGTAACCCTAGAAACCCTAGGATACATGCACATATGAACAATAGAAAGGTGGATTTCATACGTGTTGTCGCTATGACAGTGACCCTCCAAAATTTTTGCATAAGTTGATTTTGGAGCCTACATGAACTGTTGTTTCAAGGCCCCTCGTGTCATCACATTATTTGATTTGTTATTTTTATTTTTTCTCTAAGTCTCACATCCTCCTAAGTCAATGTTCCCTAAGTGTCATCACCTACCATTTAGAAGCGCTTGTGTTTTCTAGCCCATGGTTAGGTGAACTCATGACTTTTCTTTACTTAGAAACTAGCCTTATTTTCATCCACACACATGAAAAGCACTAAAAAGCTCACAAAATTAAACAAAATCAAGAAAAAACACCCTTTAAGGTAAAAGCACACTTCAAGTTAATGAAGACTTTCTCTTGCATTGAGCACACTTCTTCGCACTGAAGAAGTGTAGCCTCCTTGAGTGCACTCCTTCACTCCTTGGAAGTGTTCTCTCATTGAGTGCATTCCTTCGACACAGACAGTCACCCTTCTAGAATAAATGCATGATCTTCTTTGTTGCATGTGGGTGTACTCCTAAGATATAGGAGCCCACTTCTCTTCTCTTAACTAACTCAGTCACTTGTCGATAAGTGGCGACCATGCATGAGACACATTTAAATGTAATCACTTTTAAATTAAGCCAGTTAATCATTCATTCTCATAATCATTCTCATCTTGCTTGGGCACACCTCTTTGGAATGGAAAATTTTTAAGGGCAAATTTTCACCCGTAGGAAAAATTAAGGGGTTTTAAATTTTTATTAGGCGTATATTTTGCATCATAGTACATTGCTACAAATTGCCTCAAGTTTATTTTATAAAACAATTAGGTATGGAGGTTAGCTCACATTATTTTAAGGGAGAGGGTAAAAAAAGTAAATTTATCCCTTTAAATTAGGAGTTACAACCTTCCATTTTCCCTAATTTTCAATAATAGGTATTTATGATAGTTTTTTCACCCTCCCCATTCAGTGTAGAAAAAGGTTTTTTTTCTCTTTCATTTGCTGGCATTTCATGATATTGTGATTAATTTCGAGAAAGTGACCCTCATGTTTTGAAACAAATGGTCATAAAATAATAAATTGTGATCTTTCCATCTTCTAGGTTTTCATATGCTTAGCCATAATCATAGTTGTTCGCAAAGTTTTAGAATTTGAATTAAGAAGCCAAGATTGAGAACAGTGGTACAAGGTTGTTCACAAAGCAATGAAATTTGACTTAATGAGTCAAGAATCAATGTACAATGGTAAAGGTAAGTTTGTATTTTAATGGATTTTTGGTATATATAGTTATTAATTTTTAGATATATACTTGTCATTTTCAAATATTATTTAGATAATAGACTCTTTGAATTTTCAATCCCATTAAAATAATTGATGTTTGATTCTTGATTTTCATCTTCCACCCATTGTTAAGTCAACATCTGTGAGAAATTTTAAGACCTCTATTTCAAAAAAGTAACCCCTTTCACTCCAAAATTAATACAACCCAAATTCAATAGTTTATTTTGTTACTTATCATTTATCTTGAATTTACACTCGATGTAAATTATGTTTGTACAAAGAAATGATAAAGTGGTTGCTACTATTTGAATACCACGGTGCTGGTAGTTTGAAAAAATCCCCCAGAAGACCGTGTGATGGAAGACACCCTATTAAAAATCAAATTTCACAAAAATTGTTTAAATTTGATTGATTACATTTCTACTAGGATTCGATAAAGTAGTTTTTGTTATTCTTGGAATAGTAAGGTGTTGGTTGTTTCAAAAACTAGTTGGAACACAATTGAATAGATGTGTGAAGACATCTTATTAAAAAAAATAAACATATATATTTAAAATATATGTATTATCAAAACAAGGACTGTAATCCAAATTTTCAAGATTGAGACAAAAAATGTTATATTAAAATGAGAATTTAAGAAAATGAATAATAAATTTGAAACTATTTACTTCAAATAATTTCATTAGCAAGATGAAGATGAAGGAGATATTTGGAGCGATTTTATATGCATACATGCGGTGAAATTTTTATTTACTCGATGCCCATAGACATAAACAAACATTGATATCCTATTCATATATATGGTAGCCATGAAGAGGAAAGAGATTTAACATTTTTAAGACATTAATTCCTAAATCACATACATGCCTCCAAGACTATATGAATCATTACCTGCCTACAGTCAACTTCCCACATCCAATCATGATTTTTTTCCATCCCCATAAACCACATATGTGGGGGGCATAACGATGAATGAATGAATAAAAAAATCACATTTTCCCCAACACCACATGAGGCCTCATTTTCCCCGTTATTGTGGGCACATGATTTTTTCAAAGAAAATGTGAGAAAATCTATGTTTTACCACTCTTATCACAATTCCCATGGTGAAGGTAATTATTGCCTTGACTTCGTAATTATGGAAGGTGTAAATCTCCACAACCACCACATGCGTTCCATGATTGGTAGTTAAGTTTGACATATTTTTAGTAAGGAACATGGTGACAAAGGAAACAATGTAAAGTTTGCAAAAATGGAAAACTAAGGATTATTCAGCTCGTAGAACCCACTAGTACCCTCTCACCTTTCCCATCTCCTTCTCTCATAACCCCTTTTTTTGTGCTCCTACCTCAAGTAGCTATATTATTTAATTAAATTCAAGAAATCTAATCCTTACATTATTCAATGTACCATAAAATTTATTCCTCATTGTGCAAATAAAGCATGGTAATGAAAATATGCATGTTAAACAAAATTGAACATTTAATCATAATTAAGTATAGTTAATCAATGTGATTCAATACTAGGACATTATATCATATCCCCCTTCATATAACACAATCATAAATCTCTTGTTCTCATTAAGGACACTTATTTTACTCATTCTTCAATTGTATTTGCAGTGCCATCCTATTCACTATCTTGGTATACCACCAAACTTCAATGTTCCAACATATACCTACATTACTAATCAAGTAAGCATACATATTATAGGAATTATTAAGAAACACTTATCTTATGCACAAGATTTCTCAATTCCATGATGTAATCATCTATTCAAATATATGTATGTATTTTATTTTTTAATACTTATCTCCATGGATATGCATCTATCCCATATAATGGCTTCCATAGGAAATAATTAATTTCATTATTCTTTCTAACTCACCCACAAGATTCTAGCCATCATACCCCATGAAATTTTAAGTTTCCTCCTCATTAATACACTCACCCTTTAGTCTTAGATGTCCCTTTATTTACTAAACAATCCCTTAAGTGATCTATTTTGTCAATAATTTCTCGTGTAAGGAAAGGACTAACTTACTACTAGACATCCACTAGTAGTATATAACATGTGGCAATCACAAGGTTCCTTTGTCCTAACAATTGCCTCTCTTCGACGGTTTCCATCTTCAATAGCCATCATCTTCCATGTATCATACACATACAATTACTATATCTATATATATATATATTATATATAATACAGCTTTATAAATTCCAAGTTGAATTCTTAAATGATATCATATTTCATAAGTATGAGATTCCTTCTCATAGTGTTTGGATCTGGTGTTTGTAGCACCTAATATTTCTTTCATATTTAAGACCATCCTACCTACAACCTAAACTTTTTAGTCAACCAAATAAAAGTAAGTATCTATGCATATAATCCTCTATTTCAATATTTACAACCATCCATGAGGTGTTCTCAGAGTAATATTAGTAAACTAATAATTCAATCATTTTTTGTTGTTAATCATACTCAATGAAATAGAACTATGATTCAATATACAGGGGTTACTTAAGATACCTACCATTACAATATGAAACTAAATATTTATTCCAATAAACCAATGTTCCAATACTCATGATCAGATCTACTCGATCTATATTTGTCGCTTGATATCAAAATACTACATTTCTATACCATGTATTCCACCATCATCAGTTGGAAGGTCTAGCCGACACCTCAACACATCATCTAGTCACCTCCCATATATATCTTAGGAATACTACAAGGAACTTCCCTTCTCTAGTCTATATTACCTTAGGAACCCTCTCCTCTGTAGGTGCTCCTCACTATTTGCAGGAAGGTTAAAGTCTACAACACCAATATAAACAAGGAGACAATTGGACACTTGTGCAGTATTATACCCTTCCATATCCATCAAAAATATAGTCTCAGACATTAGCTCTATTGAAATTCACTTTCATTTGTTATACAAATTCATAACATGATTATGTTACCCATTCACTCATTAACATGTGACTCAATCATGAGATACTAATTCATGGTTGGATCAAAAGGATTATAAAAATCTTTCCATACGAAGAGCTTCTTCCTTCATTATATCCCACCTAGGTATCATTATGTTACATGCATTCCATCATAAAAAAATAAATTAATATATAAAGTATGCCTAAAGGAATCCTTACTCCAATCATTTCAAGTCATATATGTTGGCATGATTCATTTTCATGCTTGGATAATTTCCTTTAGCATTCCTGACGTTGCTTGATCAATTGATGTCTCATGGAAACTCACATGATCCCTCAATCAACCTATTGAAAAGAATCCTACATATTTATCCTTTTCACAAGGTTTTCTATCATAAGTCACTTCATCGTCAACATTTTCAACCATTGTTGATATTTTTTTGGAATAAACTGTGTCAATATTTGAAATGCCCAATATTTGAGTGGACACTCCACCCATCATCAAAAAAATAAAATATGAAGTGAGTTTAGTAATGAAAATAGAATATAAAGGTAACGGAAAGGAGTTAAAAATGAAAGAATAAAATGGGTTCCAATGAATGGAAAATATATCTAAATCATAAAAGAATAATGTATACATTACGAGAGATTTGAGGCATAAAGATAAATTATTTTCTTTATATATTTGATTATTTAAGGAAGGGTCTTTTTTTCCTTTCACTTTGCGGTTTCACAAAAGAATCTTTGCCTTTTAGAATTTACTATATTTATATTTTCTTTGAAAATACTTATTGTTTGTTAAGAAAGGAAAATGAGATATGCTTATTTAACTAAAGAGAAAAAATCTCTATGCACTACGATCTTATGTGTTCATCATAGGAGTCCTATTATCATGACACTGGCATTCACCTAATGCAATTATAATTTGATTCCAATGCAAAAAAAGCATCACATGTTATCAGATGAGAACGATAGACTGCTTATTGCACTACCATTCTTGAAGTGAAAAATACCTTGATGATGATTGTTTGTGACATATTTTTCAAAGTAATGAACATGCATATACTATTGTTTATAATTGTGTTATATTTTTTAACTCACCAACTGTATTATTTTAACGAGTTTGTGGTATTACCTTCTTTCTTTTTTCATCGTGTTAGAAATTAAGTTTCAGTACATATTTATCTTCCTTTCATTTTCATTTTTCATTTTGTGCGATTTCAAATAATTGTTTACCAATTCAACATTATTGGAGTTGTCAAGTGGAAAATAAAGTGCAACAACTACTACAATAGTTATGATCCAAAAATTAGGTGAAAAACATACATATGACGAGGAATACCATGGGGATTCACCCATTTATTATACATATAAATTTGAGGGGTTTCTTAAAATTTTCCCTGATCTTTGGATCAAGAAACTCTTCATTGATTTGCATTCCAAGTAAGTTTTTCATGTAAAATCTATTGGTTTTCTTTCATGATTTTGTTTCGATCTTGCTTTCCTTACTGCCATTTGTTTTATTTTTAGTTTGTTTACTCATTCTTTTGTTCATTTATGCCTCTACAAGTGTTAATTTGTTGTCGCAAGTTGTGACTCTACATATTATTTAACTCTTCACATTCTAATCATCATTATGAAAACACCCATAGCAACTTGTATATCTTTCCTCTCCACATTTATATCATGAAATGTTGCTACTAGACTTTTCCCTAAGCCATTCTATGATAGAGCACACTTTTGGATGTTGAATCCCTAACTAACACAAAAAATTGTGCCTGAGGAAAACAATCTTTCCTCTTGAGCGCACTCCTTTGTCATGAATAACTACGCTTTCCTTGAGCACATGACCACACCACGAAGACCTAAATTTTTTCCCTTTGTCACTTCAGCATGTGCCAATGTTACCTCCTTTCCCTTGAGTGTATGAGCACACCTTGAAGGCTCGAAAGCTCGAAGATCCAATCCTTCATCTCTTTAGAGTGTGCTAGTGCATCCTCTTAGTCTCGTTAAGTGCATGAGTGCACCTTGAATGCCTTAATTTATCTCCTTCATGCTTCGTTAGTGTGCCATATGCCCTTGATGGTTTTCCCTCTCATTCTTGAGTGCAGGAGTGCATCTCAAAGCCCCGATTGACCCTTGAAATCCATTTGTGCTTTGGAAGTACGCCCTCCTTATTTAAATTCATATTTATTAACCATGCAAGTAACTATGTTACGTCATTGAGAGGCTTGCATCCTCAATTGCATTTAACATATATTTGAATATGATTTGCTAAGATATTCCTTATATTAGTTGGGAGATTTCATAAATCTAATCATTGTCTCCATGATTATTCTTCCACCAACAGATGTTGGAGCTACAAGTATTATTACTCTTTCATCATTTGTTGGAACCATGCCTCTTGCTGTGTGTAAAGTCACATCCAAGGAAGCCTCATAGGAAAGCACTGAGGATGAAGTTGAAGTTCCAAAGATTACCATTCCCATTTATGCAGATAAATAATGCTTCATAGATAAGTATATTGAGGTCACATGGAATGACGTAAAAGACACATTCATGCATAAACATTCTGTTGAAAACTTGGAGGATCTAGAAGTATACATCAATATCAAGAGGTTGCAGATGTATAGGATCATAGGAAAATTCCCATTCATTCCTTTTGGAGAACTGATTGAGTCGATTCTTACAAACATGGATAACTCTCATCTTGTGCTTCGTAGTGAAAGCAGTGGTCAACTTGCCACCTCTAATGGAGAAGACATGCATACTTACTATAAGATGCTTAGAGCCACAAAATATTCCAATAATAGATTTTACAATAGATGGGACGATCTCTACAAAAGTGACATCATTAAATATTGGTGTTCAGTGTTTGCTAAGTTCCACCACTGTCTATCCAAAGTTTATCCAATCAGGATTCCCGGGATGTATATCAATATCTTATTGCTATGTGTTGTCAGTTGCATGAATGAAAGAACATTGAGGTGTTTCAGGAAAACTAGATATATATGCTTAGCATGGTGGTTACCTATGGTAATTTCTTCAATTGGGTAGATATATTGTCATTTTAGTTGCAGCATCATGTGGGGAAAGAAAATGCATATTTGAGCGAAAACTAGGCACAAGAGTTTTATATGTCTGCATTTTTGTTAGATGAAATATGTGCATGATACGCTTTCCCAGGAATGCACTGGAACTAGAGTCTGTAGAATAAGTTTCCAGTCTACTTCCACTGCAGGGTGTTTTCATAATCAAGCTTCAAAAGCACATATGATAGGATGGAAGAGAAGTTATCCGCTGTCATATTCCATAAGAAATATGAGGTCTATCACGCTTTATTGATTGATCAAGTGATGTAGTCACTACATGACATCACAGATTGGTTTGTAGCACATGAGGGTACTTATATTAGATGCTTTAGATGTAAGATCTCTCCTCACCTCATTCTGCGATATGTGACCAATAAGATGGTTGATGAGCCCCAAAAATGGATAATTATTTGGGCTCATTCAACCTCCGAATTCGACTTAATCCACCATTCTCATTAGTTTATTTCATGTTTTTGATTATATTTATGCTGATAGAGTGAATTGGGTTAGTCATTATGCCAACAAGTCTAATGTGTGCTTTGTGTAGCCTTTTTGGTCAATTTGGAGACAAAATTGAAGGTTTTAATGAGCACTTGGCAGCCAAATTCGTGGGAGAACAAGGGAGAGGATTTGTAGGAAGGTGTCCCCTTCATTTATGGGCCCTTATCTCGAATTCTCCACCATCAGCTCAGAGTTCAAGGGCCACAAAATCAATTAGCACAAGGGAAGCCAAGCAAGTCAAGTAGGACTGCTGTTAACTACAAGTTTTGGCAACCGAGTCCCTAAAGTTTAGGAGGATTGTTGGGGTCCTCAATTTGTATAAATAAAAGGGCTTAGGGCCTCATTTTGGTTAGCTGGTAGTTAGGCATTTTGGTTAGCCAATAGTTAGTCATTTTGTATTCATTTTGTAGTCATTTTGTAGTTCGATTTTTAGGCAGTAGATTAGTTTTGCTTTCAGCACATTTTCAAGTTCTCCTTGTGAACAGTTCTTGGAATGTAACATTTCTTTTGATCAATAAAGATGAATCCAGCTTTGCAGCAGCTCTAAATCTCTCTTAGGAGGTTGTAGCTCTTGGGGTTGGGCCCATCTCAAGCGCCCAATACCTCCTTTGTTTACTTTCATGTGTCTTTGCTGCATTCTTAGAATAAAATCTGCTATTTAGATTTAAATCTTGTTTTGTTATTTAGGTTGTTTTTTATGAGTAAAATAGCTTTTCATGCTCAAATTTAGTTGATAGGTTGTTAACAGAAAAAGCTTCAAGAAAAGGGCCATTAAACATTTATGTGTTCACCTCTCCCTCAGTGGGATCAGGAGCTGTGACTAGGATGACTTTGTTGCCCACAAAAACACTGATTTTGCTTTGCCATGCAACCGCTAGTGTTTGATTTTCATGTGTAGAAGTTGGTTACAAGTTTAGAGTTTCGTTTTCTTAGTTGCATGAAGTAAAATACATGGTTTCATTGCAGGTCACACTTCTGTTCATTCTCTTTACTGGCAGCTAGCATATTAGGTCAACGTAAATAGGTCTTTGAATTTACAAGTCTTTGTTGGTTCAGATTGGAAAAATGACTTGCAGAGCACCTATACTTCTTCATCATCTGCTTATTCTCGATCAGCACCATCCACTCCACCCTCTACTTAGAATCCTTGCCTCACGTTTTCCATTTTCTCCCAAAACCCTAATTTTTGTGCAACATTGCTTCAGTCTTACTTGAACAAATCCAGCCATCCTTGCCACTCCTCAACTCCATTCCCCAAGTCCTGGACCTCTTCAAACCCCTATTTCACCTCCATGCCCGTTCCTCCATCTTTTACCCTCCATCCATGCTCCAAAATCCCATTTCTAAACATCTTGTAGAAAAATTACAGAACATCCTGTAGAAATTCCTGAACATCCTGTAGAACCCCTGCAGACTTCCTGTAGAAGCTCACGAATGAGGTTTCTTGATAGTCAAACTCTGTGAAACTCTCTGGAAGGGTGTTAGGGACTCCTTAGACTCCATCTAAACCTTCCCAACCTTTTCCAAGCATTTATCCTCCTTGATCCACCTCTGCACAGTCAAAAACAGTAAGAGCACATGCATAATAATCCTACAAAGTCATTCAAAAATACAAAAAGATGTTTTCTTCATATTTGATTATAAAAGTAGCTTAGACACATGCATTTTACCTTCTGAAGTCAACGGCATCTCATTCAATAGCTTGCATCTTCCTTCTTGCATCAGTAGGACTAGTTGGTAGAATTAGGGTTTGTCAGGGTTCGCGTTTATTTTTGGCTTTCAGTTTCTTTTCGCAAATAGATTAGCTTACTTTGAGTTAGCTTTCATCCATCAGTTAAAAATCTTCTTCTAATAGCTCATAGAAGTTGGCTTAAGCCCCTACCGGACTTGTGCCAGCTGACCAAGTGACAGCTGCGGCAAGAGCTAGTACTTGTGCATACAGCACCGTCGCTTCCAAGTTTGTTACGAATGACCGGGTTGATAAAAGTAGAGAAGGGAGTCCCAGGAGTTGCAGCATTGTTGCTGCAATAATGGAGCTCACCATCTTTTTGGCGCCGTTGCTGGGGAAGCGTCAGAGTATTGGTGATTGTTGTTTTTCTTCTATTTTCTACTACAACCTTCTGCTAAGTAGTTTATTTCATTTCCATTCTACAATTTCCTTTCCGCAAAAGTAAAGTAGACATTTCCTGCTTTCATAGATTAGCATTTCAATTCTGCAAGGGTAGATTAGCATTTCAATTCCGCAATTTCAATAATGCAAGCGTAGCTTAGCATTCCATTCCTGCAATTTCATTTGAGAAAAATAGATTAGTCCTTTCCTGCTTTCATTTCAATTTTGCATTTTCATTTCAGCAAGATAGTTAGTTGCAGTTCAAGCTATTTCAGTTTTGTAGGTACAAGCAGTAAAGAGAAAAAAAAAAAAAATCAACCAAAAAGATTTTCTTTCATGCCTTGTAGGAGTAGAGATAAGTTAGAAAAATGATTGCACAACACCCCCACTGCTTCACACAACCAACCTTCTCTCTTCTTCAATGGCTGTGATTAAAGAACTCTTAGGTGGAAAACAAGACATATTTGAAGAACCTCAAGGCAAGAAGAAGAAGAAAACATTCCTTTGGAGCAAATGGCTACAAACAGAAATGTTGAGAGCAATACCTTATCCAAAAATGAATTTTCAAATCATATGGAAGATTTCAAGAGTGATATGAGGAAATTTCTTGCCATGCAACTGGATACCTTGCAGATCCAACGGAAGCAAGCGGAAGCCAAGAGGGTTTTGGACATCTTTTGTCGTAGGTGCACTAGAAAGCATCCTAGGCAAGAATGTTCGATGCACTCCCTGGAAGTGTGTTTCATCTGTGAAGAATACCATCCTACAAATCAGTGCCCTTCCTTGCCTGGAATCAAAGCTGCATATCAAAGGGCCAAAGAAGTCACTGAACCACTCTATTTCATGAACCAAAGGAGGTCACATGGACCCATACCTACCAGCAAGGAATGCAAGAGACAATCCATACCTATTACGACCCCTATCAAGCCACTTCCATGCCTTCTTGGGGTCCCCCTACTCATCCTTCCTGGTCCACACCCCCTCCTTGGTCATATCCTCCTCCTTGTTCCTTCACAAATCCATATTATGCCCAACTAGCTGCTCATTTGTTTCACTCTTATGCTCAGCCACAACCTCAGTGGAATGAACCTCATCAGGGGTGGAGGCCCTAGTACAAATATCCTCCCACTCATTTGCATCCACCACCTGCCCAACTACCAACCCATCCACATCCATCTCAAAAATACACCTCCACTCAACCACCCGTACCACCATTCCCAAAACCATACAATGGAGTAGCTCAATCCAATTGCCATGTCTAAATGACTCCTCTTGAGCTCAATGATCTTCACCAAAGCTCAGGAAGAGTGTTGCAAAACATAGATTATATTGACAACATTCAAGGACCAAAGGCAAAAGAAGATTCGAAAGAAAAGATCACAGAACCATGGGCTGCACTTGATGAAGAAAAGAGATCAGAATCAGAGATTGAGAAAGCTCCCTCATGCTTACCATCAAATCCTCCATGTATTCAAGAGAAAGATCAGCAAAAATAGGAAGATGAGAAAGTCATGATAGAAGAAGATATGAAGAATGATCCAGATCAGCAAAAGGACCAAGGATATTAGAGCTATATTGAGATATGGTTCCAGACCGTCACTAAGTTGCAGCCGTACTCTCTTCCTCAGTTATGCTTGATGCCTTCAACGTCAAATCATTTGGTCTCTGAAATCCAAACAACTGTCAAAGCATGCATGTCGAGCCTCCACATCATTTTGTTTCTAATATCGATGTGCACATGGCTCCATTGGAAGTATTCTTATATTTGAGAACGATTTTGTTTTTCAAGTAGGGTAGGGTAGAGAAAAAAAAAGAAAAAAAAGGAAAAAAGAAAAAAGAAAAGAAATGAAAAAAATGGAAATAAGAGGAAAAATCTAAGGTGAAAACCTCCTCGGAGGCGCCTTAGATTGGCTCATTGATTGAAAACCTCCATGAGGCGGCCAGTGGGTTGAAAAAAAAAGAGATAAGAAAAATAATAAGATCCTTGGGTGAAAACCTCCCTTGGAGGCGCCTAGGGTAGGAAATTAGGGTTGAAACCTCCATGAGGCGCCCTAATTATTTTTCAAAAAAAAAGGGAAAAAGAAAAAGAAAAATAAACTTAATTTCCATTGACTAATTACAGGTTGCAAGAAGGACATTGCAGGTCAGGAGGATCACTCAAAACAAAGACAAAGAAATTTTTGTGCCTTCTAGAGGAAGTTCTATATTTCTATAGGAAACATTCTGTAGAACCTTCAAGCGAGCCAAATTTGATTTTGGGAGGGGATCTAAATCTTGGAATATATTGGTTATGCCTGCAAGCATCCATGTTCCCATTCCTCACCCTTTTCCATCATCTTTTCCACCTCATTGTACTCCTTTTATGAAAACTGTGCCTTCTACAGGAAGTTCTGTGTTTTCTACAGGAAACATCCTGTAGAACCTTTGGACAAACCAAATTCAATTTTAAAAGGGAATCTGTTGGTTAGGCCTGCAAGCACCTCTATTTCCATCCCTCTCCTTTATCCATCATTTTTCCACCTCGTTGTGCTTGTACATTGTGCTTCTACAAGAAGTTCCTGTAGAAATTGTAGGAAGCTAGAAATGGATTTCAAAAAGGTGGTTTGGCGAACATGGTAGATTCTTCAAGGGTTCAAAAGTCCTCCTGCAATCTTCAAACTCCTCCTCCATCATCTCCATACCTGCATCACAACCCAAGTTCACTTTTCTTACCATGCAACAAAACTGCAAAATGCCTTGAAGCAAAAATACCTAGAATAGAATTTGTTTTTTCCCTAACTTGAAAACCATGCATCCATTTGAAAAACAATTTTATGGGGAATTGTACAAGGGTGATGGCAACACCCCTGAGCAATTTCAGCCAATTCTGGTTCAGGGTTTTCGAGAAATCAGCCTCCATCTCCTTCAGCCATTTTTGCATTTTCTCCATATCCGTGCATCCGTTTCAAAACTTGTTTCATGGGGAGATGCACATGGGTGATAGTAGCCCACCTAAGTAGTTTCAGCCGATTCCAATGCACGGTTTCCGCGAAATGGATCTCTAAAATATTCAGCCATTTTCTATTTTTCTCGAAATTTGTGCATCCATTGATCGCAATTTTGCTATTGGAGGTGCATAATGATGATAGGAACGTGCTCAACCAGTTTCAGATTGATCTGGTTTACCGTTTGGGAGCAACGGAGAAAACAAGTTTTAGTCCTGTGAAAATCCAGCAGTGGCAGCTTGAAGGTGCAGATCTAAACATGGAAATGAACTCCTGCAACTTAGATCCAGCTAGGGGATACTTGCACAAGAAAAATAACCACACATCAGACAGCAAAGAGCTTATAGCACAAAGGAGCCATCATGCAACCACCGAAACAGATGCATGCAGCAACAAAAAGCACCTCACAGCAACCATTTGACTTCAGGTACATGACTAAAGCTTGTTCCTCTATTGCATGAATCTAATATAAGCACTGCATGAACAAATGAGATGGTGGGATTCAGCCAAAACGTTAGCAAGTCTGATTGCACTCATCCAGGGATCATCAGCGCATGTGTGTAGTCAGTCACAGGAATTAAAAAAATATATATAAAAATATGCAAATAAAAAAAACACACAATGGTAGAGATTTTAACTCCAGTGCAACTGATTAACGAGAAGAGGACATGCAACTCATCACAGCACTACCGTCTGCATGTGGCCACGTACGCTTGGCCACTGCACTCCCTCACCACGAATCACGCCAAAATTAAATTATGCTTGGCTGACTCTCACCACCCTCTGTTCAACTGCAGTGACAACTGGAGCACACGTCCACCACGTCCAGATCAGTTAACCAGTGGTCCTCTGCAAGATTCCTGCCTAGTTTCTCGAGATTTCTGTCATTTCTTAAAAAAAAATTCTCGCCTGTCGCGCTCTACAGGCGTTTCTACAGGAAGTCTTCTACAGGAAACACAGAAAACAGTCTTCCAGAGCAGAAAAGCCTGGATTTTTCTTCGACAAATTGGAGTTTCAAAGAGACATAGGCTCGAACATGCCATCCCCATGCTTAATTTTCGAAAGGTGGTGAATTATCTCGTTTGAAGTGAAAAATATTGGAACCAATCTGCCTGTGGGTCCAGACAGTGTTTTGCTTATATAATACACAGAATTTTTTTTGAATGGTGCTGCGTCATATTCACCTCCATGGTTCCTGCCAGAAAACTCTCCCCATTTTAATGACAAACCACTGTAACGCTCACCTGTGCACATATCCAATCTCTTTTTTGTTATTGTTACATGGTTGGTGTAAAAATTAGCTTTGCACTCTGTCTGTGAGAGCATAATTTCATTTTGATAGTCAAGTTTTGGGGTAGCAACAATATTATAACCAAGGAATTGGTGAGAGGAGAGATACAACCAACAGAGAAATCTTGTCCTGAGAGTCAAGGAGGAAAGCCATATCAGAATTCTCCTTCTGATCAGAGCACAAGCCAAAACAGGGCATTATATCCAAATTTTGGCGAACTCACTTCATCCAGCAGTGAGGAAAAGGAGCAAATTGAGGCAGAGAGGAAAACAGAGGGGAAGAAAGCTAAGGGTAAGAAAATCCAGGGCAGACCAACAGTGAAACCATCACAAGGAAAGCAAGAGGAAAAGCAAGAAAGAAAAAGAAGGATGAAACAGAGAGAAAAAAAAACAAACAAGCTTAATCCCTGGTAATTTTTGCAGGTTGCAGGTACAAAATGCGGAAATGGGGCCTCCCAACACAAGTAGAAATGTCCCTACCAAGTTCCAAGGAATCCTCACATCCATCCCCTCCATGAACACTCATTTTTCTCAGGGTACAGACACAATTTAGTCATGGTTCAACCTTCTACAGGAAGCTACAGGACTTTCTACAGGAAGTTCTATATTTTTACCAGAAACATCCTGTAGAGCCTTCAGGTAGGCCAGAATCGATTATGGAGAGGGATTTGAAGCTTGAATTCTGTTGAGGAGGCATGCAACCACTCTTTTCTTCCATCCTCCACTTGTTTCATCTCCTATCACCACCATTGCCACCATCTGGTCGAATATACCTGCACCGTCACACCAAAACCTTGTTTTCTCAGATAGAAATTTGTTTTCAAGTGAAAAATAAAGCATGCAGAGGCCCGCACACCTTACCTGTCAAGGCACCCTCAAGACCCTTCATCTGTGAACGCAACTTTGTTTGTTTTAGCATGCACCCCAGGAAGAGAAACGAATACAGGATGTCCTACAGGAATCCTGTAGCAACTGATCCGGCTGGAGCACATACCATGGAGACACCAGGAGCTCACATCAAACGAAGCCAGTGCATGCAGCATTCACCACTAGAGAGTCGGGTTTGAAGGTCTTGGAACCAGCATCAGCCAATGGAAGAAGAGCACCAGCACCTAGCAACCAACTCTCAGGCCCTGCTAGTGTACATGGATCGACAAGCTCAGACCATAACACACTTCGAGGATATGTAGTGACTATTGGGGGACAATTGTGTTCATGCTTGCACCTGTAGGTGGGACACATTGTCCCACAACCTCAAAATTAGGGAATACCACACTCCAACTAGAATGAGGGAGGCCTTGGCACGAGTGCCTCCCTACAAAAAGTCTATGCAAAATCTCCAAGCCAACTGGGTAGGCCTCAAGTTAAGTTCCCCTTTGCATTTGGGATTGTTAGAAGGAGGCACAAAAGAAGAAGAGTATAAGTAGAGGGAAGAGGAAACCACATCAAAATTGAAGAAGAAGACACACACAGGCATGCAAGCCAAATCAGGGAAAATTGTTTCTACAGGAAGCCAGAAAACTTCTTCTACAGGAAGCCAGAAATGGCCACTACAGGACTTTCTACAGGAAGTTTGGGGAAAGGGTAGCAAAAGGAGAAATTGGCCGAGATCTTAGCTAGGGAGGCAACAATTGTGCTGGCCACCCTAAGCACATCCCCCAAGCAAAAGGAGAAGTGAAAGAGCGAGTTTCCACTATATTTTAAGGCAAGAAAGAGCATGCAAATCAGAACTGGCAGACCCAAACCACAGTCAAAGGAGCAAATTTTCATTAAGGACACAAAAGCTAAATAAAAGGAGGAGCCTACTTCAAAGAGATCCATCATCTATGAATGAGGAAGCCAAAAGCCTTCACCTAGAAAGAGCAAATTAAGATGATGGACTCATAGACAGTTCTACAGGAAGCTGAGACAGTTCTACAGGAAGCTGAGAATTCTTTATAGGAAACTCGGGCTAAGCTAAGAGAGACCAAGAAATTGGAGGAAAAGGTAGCCAAACAATCACAGGAAGAAGGAAAGACAAGGAAACATCTTATGAGCAGCAAAGAGAGGACAAATTGTAGGCTAAGGTTGAGGCACTAAAAAAAGGTGCTACAAGAAAAGGAGCACAGCCAGTGGGAAGAAGCAGAGAGAAAAGCATGGTTTCATGACAGAGAAGAGGACATCACTTCAGAATCTTGGCATGACAAGGAGGCCACCAAGGCCATAAAAGATGAGGAGATAGATTGGTTGCTCAGAGGATGAACAACACTTTCAGTAGGGGGGTGATGATGAGCCCCAAAAATGGATAATTATTTGGGCTCATTCAACCTCCTAATTTGACTTAATCCACCATTCTCATTAGTTTATTGTATTTTTTTTATTATATCTATGCTAATAGAGTGAATTGGGTTAGTCATTATGCCAACAATTCTAATGTGTGCTTTGTGTAGCCTTTTTGGTCAATTTGGAGACAAAATTGAAGGTTTTAATGAGCACTTGGCAACGAAATTCGTGGGAGAACAAGGGAGAGGATTTGTAGGAAGGTGTCCCATTCATTTATGGGCCCTTACGTCGAATTCTCCACCATCATCTCAGAGTTCAAGGGCCACCAAATAAATTAGCACAAGGGCAGCCAAGCAAGTCAAGTAGGACTGCTGTTAACTACAAGTTTTGGCAGCCGAGTCCTTGAAGTTTAGGAGGACTGTTGGGGTCCTCAATTTGTATAAATAAGAGGGCTTAGGGCCTCATTTTGGTTAGCTGGTAGTTAGTCATTTTGGTTAGCCAATAGTTAGTCATTTTGTATTCATTTTGTAGTCATTTTGTAGTTCGATTTTTAGGCAGTAGATTAGCTTTGCTTTCAGCACATTTTCAAGTTCTCCTTGTGGACAGTTCTTGGAATGTAACATTTCTTCTGATCAATAAAGATGAATCCAGCTTTGCAGCAGCTCTAAATCTCTATTAGGAGGTTGTAGCTCTTGGGGTTGGGCCCATCTCAAGCGCCCAGTACCTCCTTTGTTTACTTTCATGTGTCTTTGTTGCATTCTTAGAATAAAATCTGCTATTTAGATTTTCTTGTTTTGTTATTTAGGTTGTTTTTGATGAGTAAAATAGTTTTTCATGCTTAGATTTAGTTGATAGGATGTTAACAGAAAAAGCTTCAAGAAAAGGGCCAACAAACATCTGTGGTTTCACCTCTCCCTCAGTGGGATCAGGAGCTGTGACTAGGATGACTTTGCTGCCCACAAAAACACTGATTTTGTTTTGCCATGCAATCACTAGTGTTTGATTTTCATGTGTAGAAGTTGGTTACAAGTTCAAACTTTCGTTTTCTTAGTTGCATGAGATAAAATACATGGTTTCATTGCAGGTCACACTTCTATTCATTCTCTTTACTGGCAGCTAGCATATTAGGTCAACGTAACTAGGTCTTTGAATTTACAAGTCTTTGTTGGTTCAGATTGGAAAAACGACCTGCAGAGCACCTCTACCACTTCTTCATCTGCTTATTCTCCATCGGCAATATCCACTCCACCCTCTACTTAGAATCCTTTCCTCATGTTTTCCATGGCTCCCAAAACCCTAATTTTTGTGCAACATTGCTTCAGTCTTCCTTGAACAAATCCCACCATCCTTGCCACTCCTCAGCTCCATTCCCCAAGTCCTGGACCTCTTCACACCCCTATTGCACCTCCATACCCATTCCTCCATCTTTTTCCCTCCATCCATGCTCCAAAATCCCATTTCTGAACATCCTGTAGAAAAATTACAGAACATCCTCTATAAATTCCTGAACATCCTGTAGAACCCCTGTAGACTTCCTGTAGAAGCTCACAAATGAGGTTTCTTGATAGCCAAACTTTGTGAAACTCTCTGGAAGGGTGTTAGGGACTCCTTAGACCCTCTCTGAACCTTCTCAACCTCTTCCAAGCATTTCCTCTCGCCAATCCACCTCTGCACAGGCAAAAATAGTGAAAGCACATGCATGATAATTCTAACAACTTATTCAAAAATACAAAAAGATGTTTTATTCATATAGTGATAACTTAGACACATGCATTTTACCTTATGAATTCAATGGCATCTCATTCAGTAGCTTGCCTCTTCCTTCTTGCATCAGTAGGACTAGCTGGTAGAATTAGGGTTTGCTAGGGTTTGCGTTTCTTTTTGGCTTTCAGTTTCTTTCCACAAGTAGATTAGCTTCCTTTGAGTTAGCTTTCATCCATCAGTTAAAAAGCTTCTTCTAAGAGCTCATAGAACTTTGCTTAAGCTCCTAGCAAACACAACCAGATAACCAAGTGACAGCTGCGGCAAGAGCTAGTACTTGTGCATACAACACCGTCGCTTCCAAGTTTGTTACAAACCACCAGGTTGATAAAATTAAAGAAGGGAGTTCCAGGAGTTGCAGCATTATTGTTGCAATACTGGGGCCCACCAGGTAGCACTCAACTATTTCACACTCCGTGGTGCTTCCAAGTTCAGAATTACCGTGATCTTCATGGGGTCTACCATCTTCCCTTGTCTGCAAACCACATGCCCCAATAGGTTCCCAAAAGGAATGAAAAATAGACCTTCTTGAGGTTAAGCACGATCTGGTATCTTCGATAGGTATCCAACATCAAGCACAAGCTCACTACATAGTGCTTAACCAGTCTAAGTACAATCCAGTCATCAAAATAAACATCCAGAAACTTACGAATATATTTATTGAATGTCACAAAAACCACATGTGAAAAGATAACTGACACATTCTTCAGCCCAAACGACATTACATTGTATTGAAAATAACCCCACTCAGTCACAAACACTGTCCTTCTCCTATCCTCCAACGTGATTTTGATTTGGTGGTACCCAGAGAACCCATCAATGAAGGAGTATTCTTCTTGTCCATGTACATTGTCCAACACTTCATCTGTGAATGGAGTTGGGAAAGGATCATGCACACAAGTGTCATTCAGTTTTATAAGATCCACCCATATCCTTATCTCATCCTTCTGCTTCTTCTCTTACACCACCATTGGGCTTATCCAATCATACTTTTCCATAGGCTCAATGATGCCTGCAGTGAGCATTTTGTCTAGCTCTAAGCACACTTTCTCCTTATATTTCAAATTTAGTCAGTAAGGGCTTTACTTAACTGGCTTTGCGCTGGGTTTTAATGTTATCTTCATCACTCCTATATCTCTGATTATTCCTTTCAAATCTGTAAACTTGGTGGGGAATAAGTCCTGATATTCGCGGAGTAATTCAGTGACTTTATCCACCATCACATCATCCTAGTAGTCTCCAATTTTCACAAATTTGGGCTCTACCTTCGTACTAGTGTTCACCTGTCTAGTTTTCACCAATGTGGTTATATCAGGGTTCCCTAGCTACAATCCTTGAACCTCGCAGTGTCCTTCTGTCTTTGGAATGTTAGTTTTCTATGGATATTAATCCTCTTCTTCAGTAGTTACATTAAAACATTCCATTGCACGACTCAGCTAGTAGCCCATTCAAGCTGTGTCAGGTATAAAGGATCCTGCGGGATCCTAAAGATGGCTGTTTTAACCTCTTGTAGAGCTTCCTCAATACCATCAAACCCATCCTCAAAACCAAATTTCTTCATGAACCCTTCGCATAGGATATCCCATTCACCTGTCCCATGGTGAAGATTTGTTTCTACATAGCAATTCATTGGGATAACATCCAGGGTATGACAAAATAGGTGAACCCACTCAAGTTGTGGCTTTTCTCCATAAAATTGTGTCCACTTGGCCAGATGCGTGTATGGATCATTATGCCCATCATATTTGTCTATCAGTCACATATTAGGCTTCCCAAATCATGTTCGCATCATTCTCCTACATTCGTGCTAATCATAAAAAATCCTCTTGTGCGTACCCCACCATCTTGTGGGTGTAGCATGCAGTGCCCAATCTAAGGCTTGGAAGCATTGTTTTTCTGGCAACTCTCTTTCAAACACATCCAAAAAGACATCAACCTCATTCAGTAATTCATAAGTAGGCATATTTCTTACCTCTGATGACACGCATTGTAGCGACCTAGTCGTCATATTTCAATTCACCATAGTTACTTCATGTAACTGATTTTTCCATCATTCTATTTCTTCGTCGGAATTCGAAGTGCAGGAGCTCTCATGCTCCCATGTAATCTGCCCATCCATGGTTGGATTTACCTAGTCTTGGTCTCACAATGTTATCTTATAGATGTAGTCCATATCCTCATCACTCTCATAGTCGCGGACCAGTTCCATATAGCACGATCCATCCGCAGCGTCCACAGGTATTATTACGCGGAGTGATTTCTTCTCAAAGATAATTTTTTTCTTCTTCACATTGATTATCCCATTAATATTGGTAGTCTATTCAATTCCCAAGAGTGCAGGGTAGGGATCACTGTCATCAACAATCTCTATTAATTCAAAGTCTGCCAGCGTGCTCGCTCCCTCAATATCCACAGTTACTCCCTGCAGTCACCCCATGGCTATTATTTTTTGTTGATTCACCATCCTTAGATGAATTGGATACCATTAAAGCACAAGTCTCCCCATTCACTCACATGTCTGTTTCAGTAGAAAATTCACATTTGATCCCAAATCTAGAATGACTTGATCCATCTGGTATTCTTTGATCTGCGCAGTGAGTCTCATTTCATGCCTTGTCCTTGTCTTATGATTTTTGATCTTGTGGACTACGTTCAATTCACCTAGCATGGTCCCATCACACCTATTGATAAGTTCCTGTAACTCTTTCACAACCTTACTGTCACGCAGTAACTTCATACAGGTTTCGAGGAAAGTTGTCAACATAGAGGGGTCCATCTCTGGCTCTAGTCTATCCTTGCTTCTTGAGGTGGAGGCCTCAGTGAAGCATTTCATAGCTTCCATGAAGGTTTCCTAAGTGAACTCCAAATTGAACGCATCCTCCTTTTTCAGGGCTTTGCAAACCCATGTACTATTTTCTGGCTGTTTCCCTTTGTCATCTACTGTCGCAATCCCACTTCGAAGCACTATATTTACATTCAGATCTTCATCATGCGGCTCAGACCTCATCATATGCAGGTTTTGAGTTGGAGGAGGCGATAACACTCCTTTATTACATATCCTACCTATCAGTGGAGGACAATCTTCTATCTCATGATCAAACAACATGCAATATGTTAGTGTCAATCAGTTCATCCTTTCACCAGTGATCAAATATTCTCTTACAAGGTGTTGTTAGGGTGTCAAGTCAAATTTTTGTCATTTCTGTGAATCTTCAAATAAAAATTTGGTCATTGGTTGTTGTGTCTAGGTCACTACTACTCCCTTGACTTACTCATGGTCTTCATCACTCATCATGGTCATTGTCTTCTTCGACGTATCATATCTTCTTTTAAGTGTCTTGGGTCATGAAATTGTTAGATTCCTCATTTTGGGTCATGATCTAGGATTTCACTCCATGTGTCATCATGATACCATATGTTTCCAAAAACATGTCCATCATGTGATTAGGTGGGTAAATGGAGTTAACATCTTAGGGAAAGAAAAATAAAGGTAAAGGTAATGTTTAATTTCAAATAAGACAATGTTGCAATACACTACCTCGCCTCGTCATTTCTCATAGGGACATGTTTACTTTAAAATATGTTTCCTACCAAATGGAGAATAATTTTACAAACGTGAAAGAGGTTTGTGTACAATATATTCCAAGGAACAAAACCTCCTTCATTTTATGCACAGGTGTTATGATTTGAAAGAAATTCCCAAAATACACTTGCTACCGGAGAGTTGTTGCACTTTAGGACAACTTGAATTCAAGACGGCTTTTCAAGGGTTTCGAGCAGGTGTTGGAAATTCTTAAGGACTCTATTGTGTAGCAGACATCCTAATATTTCTAATGGTACCTTCCAATATTGATTTTGATTAGTGGAAGGAATCAAAAATTTCTTTTCAAGTTGGAGCTAATCTTTTGTCAGAGACACCCTGGGTTTTGGAGTGACCTTGGGAAAATCAATTGGTCTCCCTGATGGAGTGTCCAAATTGCATTCTCGAGAAGTCTATTTTATAGAAGAATTCAATATATTTCCAAGGAGCTATCAAGATATCAATTTGGAGCTGTGTAAGGCCTCCAAAATTTGTTTGTAAAACCAGTGTTGCACTCAGGAAGACTGCGCTGCCTTGGGGCCCGAGTAGCTAAAATTGCTTGAAACTCACCCAAACTCAATTTTTAAGATTGCTCACTTGTTTTATTGCAATAATAAGCTATGATAAAAGTAATTACACCACCTTAATCACCTTTTTAATTTGAAAAATCAATTCATGACAAAGCTTTATTCAATTAGGGTTTTTCGGTGAATTTCTCATGCAAAAATGATGGGGTTGATGATGGCCATTTTACTTTCTTGATTTTTAACATGTAAAATCTTACCCTAAAACTTTATACATGTTTGATATGCCATTTAAACCACTCAATAAACCTTAGAACATAAATTTGCCTCACTAAGATTGAAACCCTAGTTCATTCCTAGGGGTTTTGGGCACTTTCCCTAGAAACTCAGTTTTTTCCCTTTTACAAGCACATTGTTCCTTCATTTATCCTCCACTCATTTTCATCAGCTCTCCAAATTTCATTTCCACCTCTTTCAAACCTCCTTTACCATTTTTTCAAACTCCACCTTCACATCAATTCATTTTCCACTCATACCTCATTGTTTTTTTCCCTTTTCCTATCATCTAGGCTTTCAAAAAAGAAATGAGATTGCTTCACTAAGCCATCACCAAGACACATAAACACATCCTATGGAAGTAGGGTTATCAAATAAATCATAGGAGGTTCCCAAGGCACCTAGACCTAAGGTGACCAAAACATATTAGAGATGAAAATGACTTATGTTTGCTTCTCATGGTGAGAAAGGGGCCAATCCTTCTTCATCAACAAAACAAGGATCGATAGCAAAGGATAAAAATATAGTTGAGCATGAGTTTGAGATTTTTGATTTATAGGCAGAATATTAGATTTAAATCATGAAACAAACAATCATAGATAAGTACTATCATATCAAAGATCTTATAGTAAACATTTCGAGAGCTAGATACGTTATTTCATTCCTTCAACAGGACAACAATCAGCTCAAAGGAAAGGAATCGATCATGGGAAAACAACGAGCCAAGTTATTATAATAGGTTAGAAAGGGTAAGGAGATCATGGAATCAAGTGATCATGAAGCATCAAAGGGAAAGGAAAGAATAAAAGACCAAGAATAAAGGGCCTAAAGAAGGCATTGCAAGAAGAGGAAGAACACATTCTCTTAAATGAAGACCTAGACCTAGAGGATAGGATTGCTCTTCAGGGCAATCAAGACAAGGAGTATTGGCTCCATAGGGTGAATTGACACTTGGAGAAGTTTCTTGAGAAGGAAAACGGGATAATCAATTGCTCAGACATATGGTGCACCACTACCAAGCTCAAAACATGATCGCTATTGTCAAAGTAAAGCAACTTGAACATAAGCTCAAGGAGGCCAAAAAAGACCCAAAGGATGAGGGGAAATTAAAGATGCTTGTTGAAGCATCAATGAAGCTATAAAAAACATGGTTTTACACCTTCCCTCCAAATTTGAGCAAACTCTAATCATTTTGAGTTTTTTGAGAAATTTTGGTCCATATTCAGAAATTCAGTTGCTCCAGAAGCGCACCGCCTTGGCATTGCACTTTTGCTTTAGGCCTCCATTTGAGAAAAGTTCTACATTTTTAGAAAGCATTTTCCATCCTCTAAAAACTTGTTTGCTCATATTTTGTAGAGGTGGCTCAGTTTTGAAGAAAATGGCAAAAGAGTGGCAAAAAATTAGCATTCTAGACCTTTTGTTGACAGGCGTTGTGATTCTGGAGTGACCTTCGGAGAATGGATTTTTGAAGCTATTCCCATGGTTCAAATTCAAAAAATTCAAACTATTATGGAAACTATACTTGAAAAGATAGTTGATCGTTCTCCCACTTTTGCATTTTTACCCCTGAAGGCACCTAAAAATCAGCTCAAATTCGACGCTATGCTTCTGCACTTTTCTATGTTTCAAAGTGTAAATTACACTATGTAAAATTCTAGTTTCTAGTTTGACTTAGTCAAAATCAAGATTATCTATGTAATGGCACTAGTTTCGAGGCTAGGTGCTGTAGGCATGAATAAATGTACATAATAGGTTGTTCTTTATATTTATTAGGCCTCGCAAAAGAAGCAAACTCCTAAACAAACTCTCCATGAAGTGTTTGAGTTTCACCTTCTCACTCTCACCTGTTGGTTGAGAGAATCTTGGAGTCAGTTCCTCCACCAAGGAATTCAACTCCTGAAGGTGGGAATGTGGTCTAGGAGAGTCTATATGTATCATTTCTCTTGAGGAGAAGGGGTTTGAACTTTCTATGAAGGAAGCTTGCATGTAATCATCTTTTGAGCTAATACAGAGATAGGTTGTAGCTATTTTCAAGGAACTCTACTCGAGTGAGTTCATGGTGCTTGTACTTCATTATTTTTGTTTTCTAATGGTCTAAACATCTTCATCTACATTATATCTCTTATTTGTATGGATGCCTTACAATAAGATACACAAAATTCTTGTTTTTCAAGATATATTATCTGGTTTTCATAGTTATGTGTATGTCTTCCTAAGTTAATGAAATCATGTTTATTTATGCTCATTAGTTTTTTCTACACTTTCTCCTCTATACTACATTGAAAATATTCAAATTACACCATGTCTTCTAATATCTAGCTCCTTCCCATATCTTCTCCTACACTCCTACAACCTAGACCTATTTGTGGCTCCAAACCCTAAGTTCAGCAAACCCTACAACTCAAATTTTCATGAACAAACAAATACACATATCTATCCTAAAAATAATTTTCTTTAAATTCATATCACTGACAAGAGACTTAGAGAGATCCATCTCATGCTTAGTAGGGCTAGCTACTGCACTGAAGTGGTTTGAGATTACCCTTCTCGATTTCCTTTTCAGCCTAGGAGATTGTGAGGAATAACATTTTTGGTGCCATTGCCGGTTAATGAAAGATCATATATTCCATGGGAAAGAACGAAAAGGATTAGATCTGATTGCTAATGGTGAACAGTGATCAGACACAAGAAAGGTTGTGCATATTTCACCTAGCGACTCTAGTGTTGAAGAATCCAAAGGTTCAGAAATTTCATGGCGACTCCACTAATAAAAAGCTAGTAGTTTGAAAAACTTCTTGGTGTCTTAATTATTTTCGATATGGATTCAACTTCTCGAAGGTATTCTCCTAATCGAGCCCATATTCCTATTTTTTTTAATCGAATTCCTTGTATATATTGGAAAACAGGGCTACCAAAGTTTAAAGGTCGGGATGGAGAAGATGCTAGTTTTCATTTGGTCAAATTTCATTTTCATATTCATATATTAAAGGCTAAGTTTCTTGAATATTGTCTGATGAAAATATTCATGGCTACCTTGGAGGAAATGGCAAGGAAATGGTATGAGAGTCTACCATCTGCTAGTTTATATTCACTAAAGGATTTTCATTCAGTTTTCTTTCAACATTATCAAAGCTGCATTTTTTCCTTATCAATGATGGATAGTTGTTGTGAGATTTCTGAAAATTTCATTAAATTTCTTGAAAATTCATATGGGGATGAATAATGTATGGAAGAAGATATATTAGAATCCCTTTATGATTTTTCCTTCCAATAAGAATCAACAGTTTCCTCCTTGAATGAAACAGACTGGGATCAAAATAGATAAAAGCCTACTCCTGATCTTGAAAATGAAAATCACCAAGCCAATGTTGATTTCTATAAAATTCAATTGTCTCCTCTATTTGAAGATGAAATTGACCGGCTTTTGAAAAAAAATGTTACAGTCCAACTTAAGGCAAGTTTGCAGTGCTCACATAATCAAGATTGTGCGAGTGAAATTTCTTCCATTATTGAAAATGAAAATCTGTGTCTAAATGATGAAAATCATGAGACTAATGAAACTATACATTAAGTTGTTGTGATAAGCCAATTTGGGATGTATATTTCCTATGAGGAGATAAGCTAACAAAGACTATTTTCTTTCATGAAATGGATAGGGCTGATGTGTTTAATAATCTTGAAGAATGTTTTTTGTTCAAGGATGATTTAAACTATGAAATGGAAGAGTGTGAGTCTGAGATAGACAGTATGCCAGAGATAGAATCAGAGTTGCTCATGCTTGAGAAATTTATAGCCAACACTCAGGTGGAAGAAAGTCAGATTTACCTATGCCTTCCTATGGATCAACAACCAAGTATTATTTTAGATCAAAATGAAAGGAGTACTTGTATTTTTCTAGATTTCAAAATAAGGTAACATTTCAAATTTTTAGGGATCCTTACACTAATTTGTTGCAGCCATCTGAGAAGATGAATTTTCTGTATTTATGTTTCATGAGTATATCTTCAGTAGACACTTGAAGTTTCCTAGATTTTGTTTTTGCTACCTGCTCAACGAAAGTACAAGAGAAATTCAATTAAGTATCCACTTGCTGGATTAGTTACACTGGATGGATCATTACACATGATTGTATATACATCTTCAGCATGAGGGTGGTTATCATCAGGATTTGAAGCCTGAGGTGAAGGGATTATTATCTCAATGGTCTGTTTCCAAAAGTAAGTTCAATCAGTATGTTTTTTATAGTCAAGTCAGTCAGTTATTCATTCAGTTTTCAGTTTGAGTTTAGTCCTTTCATTCTAACTCCATGCCCAATGAATAACGCTACCTGGTCTATGGTGTTCTTGACACCTCCAAGGAGCTACCATCACCAGTTGGAGCCAATGTTAGTGTTGAGTTAGTTCAGCCTATCAACAGTGATCAAATATGCTCTTACAAGGTGTTGTTAGGGTGTCAAGTCAATTTTTTATCATTTCAGTGAATCTTCAAATAAAAATTTGGTCATTGGATGTTGTGTCTAGGTCACTATTGCTCCGTTCACTTACTCATGGCCTTCATCACTCATCATGGTCATTGTCTTCTTCGAGGTATCATATCTTCATTTAAGTGTCTTTGATCATGAAATGGTTAAATTCCTCATTTAAGGTCACGGTTTAGGGTTTCACTCGATGTGTCATCATGATACCATATGTTTCCAAAAACATGTCCATCATGTGATTAAGTGGGTAAAGGGAGTTATCATATTATGGAAAGAAAAAAAAAGGTAAAGGTAATGCTTTATTTCAAATAAGACAATGTTACAGTACACTACCTTGCCTCATCATTTCTCATAGGGACATGTTTGCTTCAAAATCTGTTTCCGACCAAATGGAGAATAATTTTACAAAATTGAAAGAGGTTTGTGTCCAATATAGTCCAAGGAAAAAAAATCTAATTCATTGTATGCACAGTTTTTATGATTTGAAATCAATTCCCAAAATACAGTTGCTACGAGAGAGTTGCTGCACTTATGGATAGCTTGACGTAAAGACCGCTTTTAAGGGGTTTGGAGTAGGTTGTGGTCGTCCATAAGGACTCTATTGTCTATCAGACATCCTAAGACTTCCAATGGTACCTTTAGATCATGATTTGGATTAGTGAAGGCATAAAAAAGTTCTCTATACATTAGATATTCTCTTTTTTTAGAGTCACCCTGGGTTTTGGAGTGACCTTGGAAAAATCAATTTTTCTCCCTGATGGAGTGTCCCAATTGCCTGCATGAGGAGTCTATATTATATCCGACTTCAAGAAACTTCCAGAGAGCTATCAAGCGCTCAATTTGGAGCCATTTAAGGCCTCTAAAAGATGTTTGGAATACCAGCGATGCACTAAAGAAGATTGCGCTATGCTTGGGCTAGAGTAGCTAACATTGCTTCAAACTCAGCCAAACTCAATTTTTAAGCTTTCTCACTTGTTTTATTGTAATCCTAAGCTAAGATAAAAGTAAGTACACCACCTTAATTACCTTTTTAATTTTCAAAATCAATTAATGCCAAAGCTTTCTTCAATTAGGGTTTTTAAGAGAATTTGTCATGCAAAAATGATAGGGCTAATGATGGCCATTTTCGTTTCTTGATTGTTAACATGTAAAATCTTACCCTACACCATTATACATGTTTTATATTCAATGTAAACCACTCAATCAACCTCAGAACATAAATTTACCTCACTAATATTGAAACCCTGATTCATTGCTAGGGGTTTTGGGCACTTTCCCTAAAAACTTTGTTTTTTCCCTTTTACAAGCACATTGTTCCTTCATTTCTCTTACACTTATTTTCATCATCTCTCCAAATTTCATTTCCACCACTTCCAGACCTCCTTTACCATTTTGTCAAACTCCACCTTCACATCACTTCATTTTACACTCATACCTCACTGTTTTTTCCCTTTTCCTATCATTTAGGCTTTCAGATATGAAATGATATTGCTTCACTAAGCCATCACCAAGACACATCATCATAGCCTATGGAAGTAGGGTTATCAAAAAAATCATAGGAAGTTCCCAAGGCACCTAGACATAAGGTGAAAAAAACATACTAGAGATGAAAATGACTTGTGTTTGCTTCTCATGGTGTGAAAGGGGCCAAGCCTTCTTCATCAACAAAACAGGTATCGACAACAAAGGATAAAAAGATAGTTGAGCATGAGTTTGAGCTTATTGATTTAGAAGCAGAAGACTAGACTTCAATCATGCAATAGAAAATCAGAGATAAGGACTATCAGATCAAGGAGCTTACAGTAAACATGTTGAGAGCTAGATACATTATTTCATTCCTTCAAGAGGAGAATAGTTATCTCAAAGGAAAGAAATTAATCATGGAAAAACAGCAAGCCAAGTTATTGCAGCAAGTTGGAAAGGGTAAATAAATCATGGAATCAAGCGAGCCTAAAGCATCGAAGGGGAAAAGAAAGAGGAAAAGACCAAGAACAAAGGGCCTAAAGAAGGCATTACAAGAAGGGGAAGAACACATTCTCTTAAATGAAGACCTAGACCCAGAGGATAGGACTGCTCTTAAGGTCAATCAAGACAAGTATTATTGGCTCAACAGGGTCAATCAACACGTGGAGAAGTTGCTAGAGAAGGCAAACAGGGATAATCAGTTGCTTAGAGATATGGCACACTACTACCAAGCTCAAAACATGATCGCTAATGTCAAAGTAAAGCAACTTGAAAATAAACTCAAGGAGGCCAAAAAAGACCCAAAGGAAGAGGGGAACTTAGAGATGCTTGTTGAAGCATCAACGAATCTATAAAAAACATGTTTTTACACCTCCCTCCAATTTTGAGCAAATTTTGATGATTTTGAATTTTTTGAGAAATTTTGGTCCAAATTCAGAAATTCAGCTGCTCCAGAAGTGCATTGCCTTGGCGTTGTGATTTTTCCTCAGACCTCCATTTAAGGAAAGGTCTACATTTTTAGAAAGGTCTTTCCATCCTCTAAAAACCAATTTTCTCATATTTTGCAGAGGTGGCTCAGTTTTAAAGGAAAATGAAAAAAAGTGGCAAAAACTAGCATTATGGACCATTTTTTGACAGGCACTACGCTTTTGGAGCAACCGTGGGAGAATGGATTTTTGAAGGTCTTCCCATGGTCCAAATTGAAATATTCAAACTATTATGGAAACTAGAATTGAAGGGCTAGTTTATCGTTCTCTCAGTTTTGTATTTTGATGCCTAGAAGGGACCTAAAAATCATCTCAAATTCGGCGCTTTGCTTGTGTATGTTTCTGTCTTTCAAATTGTAAATTACACTATGTAAATTTCTAGTTTCTAGTTTGACTTAGGGAAAATCAAGATTCTCTATGCAATGGTACTAGTTTCGAGGCTAGGTGATGTAGGCATGAATAAATGTACATAATAGGTTGTTTTTTATGTTTATTAGGCCTCATAAAAGAAGCAAACTCCTAAACAAACTATCCATCAAGTGTTTGAGTTTCACCTTCTCACTCTCACCTGTTGCGTGAGAGAATTTGGAGTCAGTTCCTCAACCAAGGAATTTGACTCTGGAAGGTGGGAAAGTGTTTTAGGAGAGTCTATATGTATCATTTTTATTGAGGAGAAGGGTGTTGAAATTTTTGTGAAGGAAGCTTGCATGTAATCATCTTTTCAGCTAATAAAGAGACAGGTTGCAACTATTTTCAAGGAACTCTAGCCCAGTAAGTTCATGGTGCTTGTAATTTATTCTTTTTGTTTTCTAATGGTCTAAATGTATTTATCTACATTATATCTCTTCTTTTTATGGATGCCTTACAATAATATACACATAATTCTTGTTTTTAAAGCTCTGCTATCTGGTTTTCATAGTTATGTGTATGTTTTCCTAAGTTAATGAAATCATGTTTATTTATGCTCATTACTTTCTTCTACACTTTCTCCTCTATGCTACATTGAAAATATTCAAATTTCACCATGGCTTCTGATATCTAGCTCCTTCCCATATTTTCTCTTGCACTCCTACAACTTAGACCTATTTGTGGCTCCAAAGCCTAAGTTCAACAAACCCTAAAAATCAAATTTTCACAAACAAACAAATACACATATCTAGCCTAAAAATAATTTGCTTTAAAGTCATATCACTTATAAGAGACTTAGAGATATCCCTCTCATGCTTAGTAGGGCTAGCTATGGATCTGAAGTGGTTTGAGGTTACCCTTCTTGATTTCCTTTTCAACCTATGAGATTGTAAGGACTAACATTTTTTGCGCCGTTTTCGGGGAACAAAAGATCATATCTTCACTAGGAAAGAACGACAAGGATCAGATTTGCTTGCTGATGGTGAAAAATGATTAGACACAAGAAAAGTTGTGCATCTTTCACCTGGTGACTCCAGTGTCAAAGAATCCACAGGTTCAAAAATTTCATGTTGACTCCATTAATAAAAACGAGTAGTTTGAAGAACTTCTTGGTGTCTTAATTGTTTTCAATATGGATTCAATTACTTGAAGGTATGCTCCTATGAATCAAGCTCATGATCTTGGTTTTCCAAATCAAATTCCTTGTATAGTTGGAAATACAGGTGTGCCAAAGTTTAAAGGTCAGGATGGAGAAGGTTCTTGTTTGCATTTGGTCAAATTTCATTTTCATATTCACAAAATAAAGGCTAAGTTTCCTGAAGATTGACTGATTAATATTTTCATGGCTACCTTAGAGAAAATGGTGAGGGAATGGTATGAGAGTCTACCATATGCTAGTTTATATTCTCTAAAGGATTTTCATTCAGTTTGCTTCCAACATTATCAAAGATGCAATTTTTCCTTATTAATGATGGATAGTTGTTGTGATATTTTTGAAAGTTTCATTAAATTTGTTGAAAATTCATATGGGGATGAAGAATGTATGGAAGAAGATATATTATAATCCCTTTATGATTTCTCCTCCGAACAAGAATCAACAGTTTCCTCTTTGAATGAAACAGACTGGGATAAAAATAGAGAAAGGGCTACTCCTGATCTTGAAAATGAAAATCACCAAGCCAATGTTGATTTATATAAAACTCAGTTGTCTCCTATGTTTGAAGATGAAATTGATCAGCTTTTGAAAAAAAAAGTTACGGACCAAGTTAAGGTAGGTTTGCAGTGCTCACAGAGTCAAGATTCTGTCAGTGAAATTTATTCCATTATTGAAAACAAAAATTTGGGTTTAAATGATGACAATCATGATACTAATGAAACTATACATGAAGTTGTTGTGAGTAAGCCAATTTGTGGTGTAGATTTCCTACAAGGAGATCAGCTAACAAAGACTATTTTCTTTCATGAAAATGATAGGGCTGAGTTGTTTAATAATCTTGAAGAATGTTTTTTGTTCAAGTATGATTTGGATTATGAAATTAAAGAGTATGAGTCTGAGATAAACAATATGGCAGAGATAGAATCAGAGTTGCTCATGCTCGAGAAATTTACAGCCAATGCTCTGGTGGAAGAAAGTTAGATTTCGCTATGCCTTCCTATGGATCCACAACCAAGTATTATTTCAGATCAAAATGAAAGGAGTACTTGTATTTTTGTTGGATTTCAAAACAAGGCAACATTTCAGATTTTAAAGGATCCTTACACTGATTTGTTGCAGCCATCCAGGAAGATGAATTTTCTTGTATTTATGGATCATGATTACATCTTCAGTGGATGCTCGGAGTTGCCTAACTTTTGTTTGTTCTACCTGCTCAAGGAAAGTACAATTATAATTCAAGTAAGTAGCCATTTGCTAGATTGGTTACAGTAGAGGGATCATTACACATGATTATATATACATCTTCAGTAGGAGGGAAGTTATCTTCAATATTTGAAGCGTGAGGTGAAGGGCCTAAGATCCCGATGGTCTGCTGCCATACGTAAGTCCAGTCAGTATTTTTCTTATAGTCAAGTCAGTAAGTTAGTCAATCAGTTTTTAGTTTGATTTTAGTCTTTTCATTCTGACTCCATGCCCAATGAATAAGGCTACCTGGTCTATGGTGTTATTCACACCTCTAAGGAGCTTCCATCCCCAGCTGGAGCCAATGTTAGTGCTAGTCAGTTCAGCATATCAACATTGATCAAATATGCTCTTAAAAGGTGTTGTTAGGGTGTCAAGTCAAATTTTTGTCATTTCAGTGAATCTTGAAATAAAAATTTGGTCATTGGTTGTTGTGTCTAGTTCACTGCTACTCCCTTCACTTACTGGGAAAGAAAAATAAAGGTAAAAGTAATGTTTTATTTCAAATAAGACAATGTTGTAGTACACTACCTTGCCTCATCATTTCTCATAGGGACATGTTTGCTTCAAAATATCTTTCCAACCAAATGGAGAAGCATTTTACAAAATTGATAGAGGTTTGTGTCCCATATAGTTCAAGGAACAAAAACATACTTACTTTTATGCAGAGGTGTTATGATTTGAAATAAATTCCTAAAATACACTTGCTATGGGAGAGTTGCTGCACTTATGGACAACTTGACTTCAAGACCTCTTTTCAGGGGTTTGGAGTCGGTTTTGGCCAGTCTTAAGGACTCTATTGTGTAGCTGACATCCTAATATTTCCAATGGTACATTCTGATCATGATTTGGCTTAATAGAAGGTATCAAAAAGTTCTTTGCAAGTTAGAGCTTCTCTTTTGTCAGAGACACCCTGGGTTTTGGAGTGACCTTTAGAAAATCAATGTTTCTCCCTGATGGAGTGTCAAAATTGCCTACTTGAGGAGTCTATATTATATCAGACTTCAAGAGCTTTCCAACGAGCTATCAAGCTCTCAATTTGGAGCCTTTTAAGGTCTCCAAAAGCGGTTTGGAAGACAAGAAATTCACTCAAGAACATTGCGCTGCACTTGGGCCATAGTAGCTAAAATTTCCTGAAACTCACGCAAACCCAATTTTTAAGCTTGATCACTTGTTTTGTTGTAATCCTATGCTGATATAAAATTAATTACACCACCTTACTTACATTTTTAATTTTCAAAATCAATTCATGCCAAAGCTTTCTTGAATTAGGGTTTTTTAGTGAATTTCCCATGCAAAAATGATAGGGTTGATGATGGCCATTTTCCTTTCTTGATTTTTAACATGTAAAATCTTACCCTACACATTTATACATGTTTGATATGCTATGTAAACCACTCAATCAACCTAAAAACATAAATTTACCTCACTAAGATTGAAACCCTAACTCATTCCTAGGGGTTTTGGGCACTTTCCCTAGAAACTCAGTTTTTTCGCTTTTACACGCACATTGTTCCTTCATTTCTCTTCCACTCATTTTCATCAGCTCTCCAAATTTCATTTCCACCTTTTTCAAACCTCTTTTACCATTTTTTCAAAATCCACCTTCACAACACTTCATTTTCCACTCATACCTCACTGTTTTTTCCATTTTCCTATCATTTAGGCTTTCAAAAATGAAATGAGATTGCTTCACTAAGTCATCGCCAAGACACATCAACACAACCTATGGAAGTAGAGTTATCAAACAAATCAGAGGAGGTTCCCAAGGCACCTAGATCTAAGATGACCAAAATATACCAGAGATGAAAATGACTTGTGTTTGCTTCTCATGGTGAGAAAGGGGCCAAGCCTTCTTCATCAACAAAACAGGGATCGGTAGCAAAGGATAAAAAGATAGTTGAGCATGAGTTTGAGCTTATTGATTTGGAGGTGGAAGATCAGACTTCAATCATGAAATAGAGAATTAGATATAAGGACTATCAGATCAACGAGCTTACAGTAAACATGTCGAGAGCTAGATACATTATTTCATTCCTTCAACAGGAGAACATTCAGCTCAAAGGAAAAGAATTGATCATGGAAAAACAACAAGCCAAGTTATTGCAGTAGGTTTTCAAGGGTAAAGGGATCATGGAATCAAGTGAGCCTGAAGCATCAAAGGGGAAGGAAAGAGGAAAAGACCAAGAACAAAGGGCCTAAAGAAGGCATTTCAAGAAGAGGAAGAACACATTCTCTTAAATGAATACCTAGACCTAAAGGACATGATTGCTCTTAAGTTTAATCAAGACAAGGAGTATTGGATCAAAAGGGTGAATCAATGCTTGCAGAAGCTGCTTGAGAAGGAAAATAAGGACAATCAGTTGCTCAGACATATGGCGCACTGCTACCAAGCTCAAAACATGATCGGCAATGTCAAAGTAAAGCAACTTGAAAATAAGGTCAAGGAGTCCAAAAAAGACCTAAAGGATGTGGGGAACTTAGAGATGCTTTCTGAAGCATCAATGAAGCTATAAAAACCATGTTTCTGTACCTTCCCTCCAATTTTGACCAAATTCTGATCATCTTGATTTTCTTGAGAAATTTTGGTCCAAATTCAGAAATTTAGCTGCTCCAAGGTTTTTTGCTTTTTCCTTAGGCCTCCATTTGAGGAAAGGTCTAAATTTTTAGAAAGTTCTTGTCATATTGAAAAAACCCATTTCAGATTTTGCAGAGGTGGCTCATTTTGAAGAAAAAGGCAAAAAAGTGGCAAAAAACTAACATTCTGCACCATTTTTTGATAGGCACTACGCTTCTGGAGCGACCGTGGGAGAATGGATTTTTGAAGGTCTTCCCATGGTCCAAATTCAAAAATTCAAACTGTTCTAAAAACTAGACTTGAAGGAATAGTTGATCATTCTCTGAGTTTTTCATTTGACCCCAGGAAGATACCTAACAATTAGCTCAAAGTCGGCATCATGCTTCTGCACTTTTTTGTGTTTCAAATTGTAAATTACACTGTGTAAATTTCTAGTTTCTAGTTTGACTTAGTGAAAGTCAAGATTCTCTATTTAATGGAACTATATTCGAGGCTAGGTGATGTAGGAATGAATAGAACTATATAATAGGTTGTTTTTGATGTTTATTATCCCTCATAAAAGAAGTAAACTCCTAAGCAAATTCTCCATGAAGTGTTTGAGTTCACCTTCTCGCTCTCACCTATTGGCTGAGAGAATCTTGGAGTCAGTTCCCCCACCAAGGAATTCGACTCCTGAAGGTGGGAAAGTGGTCTAGGAGAGTCTATATGTATCATTTATCTTGAGGAGAAGGGTGTTGAACTTTTTGTGAAGGAAGCTTGCATGTAATCATCCTTTCAACTAATATAGAGACAGGTTGCAGTTATTTTCAAGGAACTCTATCCAAGTGAGTTCATGGTGCTTGGACTTCATTCTTTTTGTTTTCTAATGGTATAAACATATTTATCTACATTATATCTCTTCTTTCTATGGATGCCTTACAATAAAATGCACATAATTCTTGTTTTTCAAACTTTGTTATCTGGTTTTCATAGTTATGTGTATGTCTTCCTAAGTTAATGAAATCATATTTATTTATGCTCATTAGTCTCTTCTACACTTTCTCCTCTATACTAATCTGAAAAAATTCAGATTAAACAATGGATTCTGATATCTAGCTCCTTCCCATATTTTCTTCTGCACTCCTACAACCTAGGCCTATTTGTGGCTGCACACCCTATGTTCAACAAACTCTCAAACTCAAATTTTCACAAACAAACAAATACACATATCTAGCCTAAAAATCATTTTCTTTAAAGTCATATCATTGATAAGAGACTTAGAGAGATCCCTCTCATTCTCATTAGGGATAGCTACTGAACTGAAGTGGTTTGAGGCTACCCTTCTCAATTTCCTTTTCAATCTAGGAGATTGTAAGGACCAAAATAATACTTTCACGATGGCTACACTGGATTAGTGAAATCGTGTGCATAGTCTCCTAGATATTTGTAATTGTAGAAAATCAATTTTCCATGAACTCTACCAGGTCCTCCTCTGCCTTGGCGTTGTTCGTGCCCCTAAAATCCTGTCCGTGCCATCCCTGCATTCTGGTCAAGGGGTTGTGTTTCGGCTTGAACCCTGTAGGTGGGTGTTCTATCCATTATCAATTCATAGCTTCTATAGGGACGATCGTCATGTCCCACTGACCTACAAAGTTTTTAGAACAACTGTTGCTGAGTTTGTGTATACTTCTGTAATAAGTGGCAGTTATCTGTGGCATGTTTTGTGGCTATTTGACAGATAGCACACCACAAATCAGGTGCCACGCTAGGTCCTGTTTGAGCTTCTAGCGTTAAAGGCATCGGTCCTTCTCCTACAAGATAATTTGTAAAGACCGGGCAGTGGTCTTTATCATGACCCTGACTCTTGCATTTCATGCACCACACTTCTTCACGTACCTCTAGCCGAACAGTCCTATTATGCTTCAAGATTTGCATCTCAAGGCATATATTCTTTAGCTACACGTGGATCTTCTAAACTCCTAGATTAGGATCTTGCATTGGAGTCTCATGTAGTCTCATGGCAATCTCCAAGGCCTCTGCCTGAGTTGTTATCTTCTACTGTGATAGCGCACTCCTTAAATGTGGTAGTAGCGAAGCCACAAACCATTAGTGATGTTGTCCAATTGTCAAATTCATCTTTGATTCATGGATCATACATTTCAGCCTATGATCTAGTTCCCAAGGAATCCTCTTAGTAGCATCATGATCTCTTTGAATCATGCAACCTACTGTGCTTCAGACTTGGGCTTGTTAAATTCCCTATTTAGTGTTGCTTGGATTTCTATGACTCTCGCATTCAGGTTATCGTTGGAGTACTTAATATACCAGGTCAATGCGTGATCCTATAGAGTGCTAACTAGTGTCGCTTTCTTTATACGTTCATCTGTAACACCTTGTGGTTCCCATACAGCTCTTACAACGAACCAAAATTAGTTTGATCCTCATTTCCCAAACCTTTGGAGACAAGCAACTTCATTTTATTTTCCATATTGAATCGTGGTGGTGGTCGAGGTGGTACAGGTGAAGTTGGAGGTGATTGCGATGAAGATGGAGGTGGTGTGGGCGGAGGTGGTATTCCTGGAAACCCTTGTCTTGTCAATTGAATAGCACTTCGCGGAGATACCTTCGCAATCCCTTCTTCATCTCCTTGCAGAGGTGAAATCAGTGGGCTATACTCTAGACCCTTATTTCCTTTGTTTCTGTAAATTCTTCTGCTTCGCCTAAACCCAAAAATCAAGGTAGCTGCATAACCCATTTTTTGCACAACAACGTTTTAATCCAAGTATTCAGAGATTTTACGTACTTACCTCGTCATCCTTTGAGAAAGCATCGTTCTTCCTCACTATAGCTAACTGAGGTGTCGACCGCGAACTCAGTAACAAATCCTCCTACAATGCGATCGAGCCAATGATGGACAATGCGCCCAATCTCATCCTCTAATTCTTCCAACCTTCGCACTAGCTCTGGAGTCCACACAATAGGACTGACAAGCTTCCACCTTCCTTGGCTATTTTCTAGCTTCGCAATCCACTTGTATAGCTCAGTGGGGAAGGACACGAAAATTATTTTTTGGATCTCTGTATACAGGTAGTTGTCTAGCCACTATTCTTTTGATAGCCGTGGGTTTTAGTTATCATGCGCCGCGAACTTGTGAATTCTTCTGTCCAACCAGCCTTCGATTTCTTTCTTAGTTGGATTCTAATGATATGAAATCACACATCTCTCATGCATATTCCAGTCCCAGAAACAAAACCATTTGTTGGCTTATGGGGGCCTGACCCAAGTTCAACATTAATTAGCTAAACAAATCCATACACTACGGGTCCTTTCGGCATCTGCCCGCAAAGTACGAACTGAAGTCTCACCCGACGTAGTATGGGGGGATGCTGTAACCAAGTTTCCACACCCTTGAGATGGATGTGATGTCAGTTTATTCCAATTATACATGCCTTCACGCAAGTTTCTTATCCCTATGTTCTACCCTTCAGTACCCTCGCGAAATGTTACAATCAACTTCTGCACAGCCCTAACCAGGGCTAATATTCTTTCGCGCTGTTAGTGAAGTGAACTATGATATTTCCCAAACTATGCTAATTATCTTACTTATCTTATTAACAATCCTTCATCAGCTTCACGTAAACATATTTTATTACTTGCATTTACTTAAACAATACAATTATACACATTTGCACATCATATTAGCATTAGAAGTGAAATTCATACCCAATATGATATATGCATAAGTAGGAAATAAAGACACATAAATTATAGAATACTTTTCTTTATTGATGATTCCAAATGATTACAAACTTGAATCGCCCTATGCACTCAACAGCAGTGGTCTGTGCACTCAGCTGCAGACTTCTAGGCCTTTCTGCACTCAGTTGTAGAGCCTCTACCTACACTAGACCCAAACTTAGACTTCTACTCCATAGATATAACTCAATTATTCATCATTGATTTTCATGCCTTTAACTACTTAGATATTCACTCTATTTATACAATCCCATGGTCCGCAGACCATGGGTAGATCTTCTACAATCGACATTACATTATCAAAATAAGGGTAGACAACCCTATGACTCTTTAACAACTACGTGCTTCGCGGCCACAAAATGTAGAGTCTTTACATTAGGATTAGAAAAATTGGACCAAAATATGGGCTTTAAGCCCCAAAACTTCCCTTGGAGGATCCCGCACCCAACACCCTTGCTGCAACAAAGTTTTCCCTTGTTGTAACAAAGGTTGCCCTTGCTGTAACAAAGATTGCCCTTATTTTTGTAGAGGTTTTCCTTGCTATTGCAAGGGTACTTTAACAGTTCCCAGAAAATTTTCAAACTGAATCTAGCCATAGCCACCCCAGAAGGTGGATGAGCCAGTCTAAACGTACTTCCCAAACTCAGGGACGTAAGCCAAATTAACCATTCCTTGAGAACCATATGGAATGTAAGGAGTTTAGTATTGGAACTGAGCCTCATAAGGCTGTCGATACTAGACATTGCTTAACCCAAATGGACCAACGGGATTTTGAACCTATTGGTACTAGACATTTCTTGATCCAGCAGGACCAGCGGGGTTTGAATAATACCAGAAGAAGGTTGGTTCATACCAAACATGTGATCCTGTGAGCCACTCACATTGGTGGCACCTGACACCATAAAAACATTCATATTCTGCCCCCCAGGTGGTGGCACAGCTTGGCCATAGACCGGAGGGATTGAGGAACTAACAAAGACATTCTTTTAGACCATCGGTTGAACCAGATGGGTGATTGGGACAGATGATACAAGAGGGTTTGAAATGGTGGGTTGCACTGGGATTGAGGTAATGGCCTATTGGGAGGTTGAGTTTGCAATGAATGGACCTGTAGTAGGCATGGTGTGACATGCCCAAATAGGGTTATGGTAAAGTGATGAGGCACTAGGTGTACCTGAAACCAATTGTGCCACACTGCCAAGGATACATAATTAGGCGGTGATTCCCAATACAAATTGATGGAAATGCTTCCTGTATAGGGAAACCTTTAGTAGGAAATGGATGTTCTTCCTCCTCCACAGTTTGTGGAGTAGAAACTTATGACTCATCCAGTGAGGTGGTTGGAGCATTGCCTTCAGGTTTCATATCTAGGAACAAACAACATGTTCTGGCCTCAGAATTCTGTTGCCGAAACATGGGGGATAACCACTTGGTCTGGACCTTAAGTCAACTCCTTTTCCATCTAAAGTGGTGGCTCTAACTAGGGATAATGGGACTAGTTTCCCAGTGTGGGTTTTAAGATGAGAGTGGGTGGTTCATGAGTGTTTTTCAATAGAATAATGATAATCTAAGTGACCTATTCTATAATGCAATTCTTTAACTAACTTATTCTAATATAAACCCAGGTGTTCCTGTGTGGTATGTGATCTACAAATATATTTGTTTAACATGTGATAATAAATATTAAACACAAATAAACAGAGATGATAACGTAAAGTATAATTCCTTTGACTAAATATTTAGTCAAAGGAATTTATAAAATATATCTCATATATGATGAGTTATATATGAAAATCACAACTTCAGCTAAGCATCATACAAAAGTGAAATTAACGCTTAATAGAAAAGATAAATCTCACATATAATTCATGAAAGTAAATTTTTACCACTAATTAAATGTGAATAGAATCAATCATCCATAATAATAGTACCATATGTGTGAAGTCCTGCTCATTTGACAAATGACATAGACCAACTTCTTTCTTCAAATAAAATTGTCTCCCAAGATTAAAAAGTGCATCAACAAAGGAAAGTAGTCTGATATCTAAAAGAAACGATCATGTTCCATAATTTCACCAAAGAATTCACAAACTTACAATAGTGCACTCTTTACAAATGTTTTTGATAAAATTATGGACCGTTCTCCAAATGCATGAGAATGGTATAAATATTATTCTAACTAAATGTGTAAAAATAGATTATACAAAATTTGAGGAGGTTTCAAAAAACCTTCCTCCTAAATAGGTAACTAAATCCAAAAATAAACAGAGGCTAAATAAACAAAACTAAGAGGATGACTTGTTGTTTGCTAGCTTGTCCTTTAAATCACAATATCAATCATCGGTTGAATTTGAGGAGGTTCCCTGAAATGAGTCCTGATTTGTCTTGTGAAGATCACATCGATGAGCAGTGGCAGCATCCTTTGAGTCGTGTGAAGGGAATAGTTGAGAATCATAATCTGACTATGTGGCTTAACAAGATACTTCTAATACAACTCCCAATTAGTCATGGTCAGCTTTGTAGTTGCCTCTCTTTGACTCCCCACCTTTTATTTCCAATCTTTATACAGAGCAGTTAAATCGAGAATTTCTTTCATATTTCCTTCTTTAATGAGATTGGTGGTAAACAGGATGTGAGTCACTGCTTTGATGGTATTCTTTGATACTCCATCTACCCTTGCAACTACTAGCTTGGCCTGTTTGATTCTGGCATCCAACCTATGAAGAGAATGTCTTTATGAGTCTCTTCACTCTTAGGTATATTGGCTTTCCTTCCATCTTCAGTTTCCTGTCATTCGATGAACTCAGAGATTCTGGTGTTTAAATCATTAAACTTTGTTCTCTAGTCGATTTCCTTATTTGTCATCTGGTTGCTAGTGGTCAGATAGGGAGTAATGTGTTACATCTTCTGGCAGAAATAATCTTGTTGTTTCACTAGAAGGGAATTTAATTCTAGGGCCTCTTTAATGAACTCCTCGGTAGTGGGAAAATCCTTGTATCTTTCCATGGATTGCTACATTTTGTGGATTTTCATATTTTTGGCTTATTTTCATGGCCTCCATGTCTTGCTTCAATTGCAGCAATTGCTCCGCCACCTGCTTGTTTTCCCTTACTTCCTCTGCCTCGAGCTGACTTGTTCGAGCTGTGTAATTCACTCCTCTTTCTCCCTTAGTAGAGTAAAGACCTCAATAACCTTGTCCATAGTGGTCGATGCGTATGCTCCGATGAACTTTGATAGTCTATTCAAGTTCTCAACTGGATTCAAAGGAATGTCCTTCCAAACAACGTCCATTGGCTCGTTTCCAGGTGGGAATTCAGGTGTATCTACCCTTCTCATTTTTCTCTACCTTTTAACTACAACCTTGTGGAGAGGGTTATAGATCAGTTACTTTCAGAATAATTTTGGATGTGGGCAGAGAAGGGATAATTTCAGTATGTTGGGATGTTGTTGCTTGTTCCTCCATAGGTGTATATTGTTCACCGACATACTTGGGCTCTATATCCTTATGAACATACAAAGGAGTTTTTCATTCATCTATTTCTTGGGTATTTGAGGCTTTGGGAGTGCCTTGCAATTTCTGATTAAACTGATCCCACTCTTGCTCCAAATTAATGCCTTTGGCATCTGAAATTATCTATGTAGTCGGGTTGCTCATCACTTGCCTTTTAGTTGACTTCCTATTGGACTCAGTTGTGTTGTCAGCATCTTGGGGTTTGCCTATATCTGGTGCCTTGTCAATGTTTACCTAAGAGTCTACTTAAGAGCTAGGACCTCCACTATCAATAGTGACACTTGGAGTAGACTTATCCTTAGGCTTTAATAGATGCATTGGGATCACCCAGAACCTCTCATCTCTGAATTCCTAAAATCTTTGAAAATCTTTAGGTTCCATATTTTCCTTTGCGCATTCGAAGGCTTGTTCGAAGGATACGTCTAACTGTAACAAATCCTGAAAATAATTATCATCATGATTGTGTGGTTTGAGCTTTACTCTAGTCGTGACATTATATGCCACTTTTTTTGGCTTAAATTTCCTCTTAGGCAATGTATGGAGCCTGAGGGTTTCCATGTGTGATGATTCTTTAGTAGCATGAAAAAAATTAGCTAAAGAAAAAGAACCACATTTGACAGGGAAAATGGGCCATAATGACTTCTTGTTGTCTTTGAGAATTTTATTTAGGCCCTTTCACACAGTCTGGTAAGCAATCTCCCTTGATAATAACTTATTAGAAACATATAAAGGAAGAACATGTGGATTAGTTGTGCTACCAAAAACCATAATGTAGATGAACCGCTCTTCAATAAAATACTTGCCAACAGTAAGCAAGTCTACTGCGGCTTCTTGGGAAAACCTAGGGGCTTTCTTATTGAAAATTATTTGATGTAAGGGTAACAAAACAACATGGAATATCTTATAGAAGTGATGTGTGTAATGTGATTCCCATATTTGTTTACGACTAAGATGAATTGGGTAAGGATCTTGTAAGCTCTATTTCCAACCCATGGTTGGAAATGTCATGCAAAAACATATAGCATCCATAATGTAGGCAATAAAATAGAAGGGAGGGAGGTTATCTAAAAAGGAGGCTTTCTTCTATCTATTTGGTAATGGAAGGCCAATTCATGACATGGGAATTAACACATGCATCAATCAGAGGAATCCATTCTATTGAAAACTTAGTATTGTTGGGTAGCCCATACAATCTACAAAACATGGTTGCTGCATAGTTGTAGGTGTTTACTAAAGAGGCTATAACATACATACCCAATTTGTCATACTTGAATTTGTTGTCCAACACCCTCTAGCCCTGAATTATATTGAAGTGGTTTGGGTTTTTCTTTGCAAAGTTAGCCACAAATGTGTTGTCGTAGATATCTTTCGGATCAGGTATGTGATACATATTCTTCAAATCCTCTACTTTGAACAACCCTATGAGCTCCATCCTTGAATTCTTGAACTTCCTATCTTCAATGATAACGTTTTCGATCACCCACTTGATAATATCTATATAGTGGAGGATTTTAGCTCTTGCTCCTATCTATTGAAGGAAAGAATTGGAAGCTTCTTTGCATTGAAGTTCTAAAGGCCTTTTTGAGTTAGATTTTTCTCTCATAATAGAGATTTTAGGATGCTCGTCCTCCAGCCTATTGTGAATCACTTCCCAAGTTGTTGCACTTCCAGTAGCATCACAAATTGTATCAGAAAAGATAGGATCTATCTCTATAAACTCAACTTCAACAATGGTCTGTTTTCTCTATTTCTGCATCACCTCTCTTAGTGACATGCCTTTTGTCAGTTGCCTAAAATAGACAAGATATATCAACATAGATGATATCTAGTAATTAAGACTGAAAGATTCTCTAAAATGACTTTGGATCATGAGAAAGTTTTAATGAGATACTCAATTATAACTACCCATAACTTAGAAAATGATTATCCTTCCTTGGGTTGCTAAATATTTATTAACTTGTCAACTTGTTTGTTTTCGTATTTAAAACATAATTATTCCACACATTTTATTGCTCTTAATCGCGCATCGTAGTCTTTAAAGGGATACAGTATAGCGCTACCAGATGCATCAACCGAAATGTGATTGTGGATATCGCAATATCACAATATCGCATTTCGAAAATAATTTGTGGTTGTTCTAATGGCATGGTTAAGTTTCTTGTGAACTATGTGAAGTATGAAATGCGATTGTGAAATGACAAGGTGATGTTATCACAGTGGGAGACTTATTCGCATATCGCAATTTTTTGAAGGTGTTTTAACATAGTCATGTGGAAAAGTGAGATTTTCGATTTGCGATATGGATTTCATCCTTAGTTGTTTTGCAAGGTTTTGCTAGGTATTTTCTTAGACTTAGGCATTATTATCCTAATCATAAAAATTTAAAAGGGTCCCCATTTATAACTCTAACCCTAGCTATTGTTTTTAATAAATGGGGGGGGGGGGGGGGGTTGTTTCGTAGTACAACATGACAGTGAATGACCGAAGTAATACAAGGGGATAATTGCAAAGGAACACGCAAATAATCGTATGGACTGTATGGATGTTTTGGTGATATCACAACACGATCAAACAAAGGGTTTGGAGGATAGATAACTAGTCCAAGCTGACCGTCAGTGGTCGGCGAACTCTCAGGAGTTTGAACGGGATTGTCCGAAGATTTCGGGCCAAAATCAATAGGTGGCCTAGTATCAAAAGTAGGCGGAGGATGTGATGAAAAAGGTTTAATGCTCAGAATGATTCCAAATTCAACACCTTGGTCCTTGAGTGACATAGGTAATTAAAAAAATGGCTCCTCAGGAAATCTTTCAGATGGGGGAGAGGAAGAGGAATTGGGTGAACCAGATGGTTCAGCCACGATGACCTTTTCGTAGTTAATAGGAAAAGAGAGAGATAAAATTCAAGGCTTTAAAAAACTCTTTAAGGGAAACTCACGATTTGGTCTAGAAAATACTAGCAAGATGTTATAATATCGTGGGCAATAAATTTATTAAGATGCATAAATAGGTTGGTGCTCTTTCATGTTTTAAGAGTTGAGAAAGAAACAAATATGACTCTATCACTTTCGATTGGAAATGAGCTCAAAGGGAAAAATGCTCAAATGATATTTTAAGTTTAAAGAGTCAAAAAGATCAAATGATTACTTTGGATGATCTAGGTAAAAAGGATTACGAGGCAACCGTGAACTGCATAGTACCTCCCGACAAACCTTAAAGAATGGGCAAGAAATCTCCCTGAATGTTTTGTTCGGTGTATCACATTTGTAAGGCAACCGACTTGGCTTCCTATGGATAAAGGATTGCAACCTAGAGGGGTCTCCCGTTATATACTTGATAGTACGAGGAGCACAAATCCATACTAGCAATGTCTAATGCCGAAACTAACGACATTTGCTAGATTTAAAGACACCAGAACATGTCTCTAGCCTATACCTTCTAGAAATTATCGTTAGATTTCAAATGGGCCTTAGGTTAATTGAGTTCAATTTAAATTTTATCTTGAGTTATGTCTCAGTTTTCAAGCCTTAGCATGTGTCTCGAACAACCCTAAATGCAACTAAATGAGACAAGACCCTTTCAATTTGATGAATTGTCTACACTAGAGAGGGTAGGAAACACACAATAAAATGTAAACAACCAAGCAACTGAAAGAAAAAATTATTTTTCACTACTTCACTTTCTGAGAAAATAAATTAATGAAAAATACATTCCAATTCCTAATTTCCTGACAAGTACATTTCTAACGGTCCTTCCAAAAGAAAATTTAAGAGTTCTTTTTCTTATCAAATGCCAATCAAACACCAGTATTTAATGATGCTGACTACCGTAGCATACTGATGCAAAAAACTAGAATTTCATACTTTTCATGAAATGATGAAATGGATTTTTTGCATACAACACTTCAATAAAGAGTTTTTCGATACAATTAGCTCTTCAACCAAATGAAAACACGAAAGGAGAATATCGTTTAGACTCATGAACATTGAATTTACCAAAAACAAGACAAGATATATGAACAATGTTGGAAAATAAGTGTTTATACAAGCAAACAAAAACTTTTCTAACTTGTGTAATGGAGGTCAAAGTCGTAATAGGACTGCAAACGAAATGTGAGTAAATGCACCAACAACTCGACTCACTAAGTTCACAATCAGCTAAATGGATGACAATCTAGATGGCCTTGTGCCACTAACCATCCAATGACCCAATAAATCAAGTGGAAAGATGACAAATCAACAAGAAAACAAAACAAAATGAAAAGCAACTTTCTAGTCAAGGAGAAAATGATCTAAAAGGCTTATGAGGTCGAAATCATGAGAGAAAAACATAGTGGCCAAGATTGGGGACAAACCCTAATATTCACTTACATGCATCAGCGCGACTTCCTAGCTAACAAAAAGCACTAGAGGAAGATCGACGTGGGTATTTCTCAGCATTCGCACTGATCGATGTGACTATCGGTGAATTAAGCACACAAAGCGAGGAAGCCAAGAAAAAAAAATTAAAGTTGGGAGCAGTTTTGCTACTATGAATTTCAAACTCAGACCAGTAAGCAAAGAAAAACAGACAGAACTAAAGGGAAGAAGTGGAACTAGAAATGTTCACACAAAACCATAAAATATCAAACATGACAAACATAAGGATTGGCTCCCCAGTTGAGTCACCATTTTTTGGTGAAATAAAATTATGAGTGCAGACACAAACAATTCCTCTAGCCCGATAATGGGTCTAGCCACAAATGATAAATTCTATGGAATATTTCCTTAGGTTAGAACCAATTAAGAGGTCCTACCTCTTCGTACGCTTATCTTGTTTCATGATGACTTTTCTTGCTCACTCTAGCTATCTCTCGTTTCCTTCTTCAAACACCTGAAACAAGTAAACAACAACAAACAACAACCGTGATAATAGACAAATTGTAATTCAACCTACTTAACAAGTTAAGAAACATTAAGCCATGAACATGTAAGATGACACATCATGTAGGAAATCAATCGATAGTTTCATATATATTGAATCAAGAAGAGATTACAAACATTGTCTTGACGTTGTCATTCTCCTTCGACAAAACCAGGTCCCCACTCAGTTTTGCTAGCATTCCATGATGGCCTCAACAATGATAGTTTTAAGGCTCTTCTCTTTAGGCTTCACACTAAACCAAATTCACACTTCTCCCTCATACGACTAGAGAGCTATAACTATCAATAGCTTGTTGTTTACTCAAAACATAATTAGCATTAGCACACTAATATTAACATTATCTTGTGCTTGGGAAAAAGGGAGGTTTATATAGTATGAATGGATGGGAGATGGATCCTCTTCTTATCAGATAAGGTCTTATCTCTTGAGGTAGTTCCATCCTTATAGTGGAATGGAGCCCAAACTGACATATTCAACCCCATCCGGCCAAACCATTTACCAGACTTCTCTTACAAAGCTTCTTGAGTTGGAAGCTTCAGCTCTTTATTTAAAAAACTTTCCATAAGAGGACTAGCGTGTTTGGAACAAAGCTCAATGACTCCAATCGGTGCTAGGGACAATTTTAATCCCTACATATCAGTGGGAGGAGGACAAGGGCCATTAGTGCCAATCTTGTAAACTGGGAAAAACAGAAGATTTTGGTGAAATGGTGCAAGAGGGAATTGTTCTCCTCATGAAGAGGGACACAATGGGAGTTTCTTCATGAAGGGAGAGCATGTAGGGTTCACTGTAGAGATCCTCCAGGATCAAGGAACGAGGAGTACAAGGACAGTGAAAAAATGTTGTGTAACAATGAGGGATGAAATTCCTTACACATTACAAATAAAAAAAAATACTCTACTCATTGTCATGCAAATTGTGCTCAAGCAGTAAATCAAGTGAGGCTTCTTCAAAAATACTTGGGTTCAACGCCACACAAAACACGTTTCTTTACTAACACAACCATTTTTTTGTGTTATCTTGTGATACTCATAGTCAAGTGAGCCTTGGGGGTTTGTCCTATGCAGGAAGACAAGACCAAGTGCAAGCCTTGGGTGCTTTTGTTGGAATAAAAATCCATCAAATACAACACCTCAGCCAAAAGTTTTTGGCCAATGAGGATAATTACCCAAAGTATATTTAACCAAAATAAAATCATACTTTAGAGTGTCACGCGGAATGAGTCGAGGTTGCAGACAAGATCAACCTTCCTAGTATCTAAAGATATTTAGTGACAACCAAGCCAATCAAAAACTATCTTTCTCTAAATATGAAATTAAAAACAAAGGCAAACAAGTGTTTTAGGCCTACCTTGGGTCCAATGAAAGTTTGTGGAAGCCTCGCTCCCTCGCTCTAAATGAGCTTCCTTGAATTGTAAGTCTGCAAACACAAACAAGAAAACAAATTAAATGGCACTTGAAAAGCCAATATCATAAAGCATATTCATCATAATGATCAAGGAGATTATGAAACAAACCACATAAGACAATTTGTTGAGAAAAATGAATCTGATTGTATTAATTCAAATAAAGAAGAACTTTACAACCTGTGCCTTGATGCTGTACAAGCTCCTCCCAGGGTTTGATAAGAAGTCTCCTCTACTTTGACAAGTTTCACTCACTTCCCAATGAAACCAAAAGGTATGTGATATCTCCTCTCAAGTTTAACTAGGAAGTCCCAATTCCATCAGCATTTACCCTCAAAAATGTTCAGCTTCTAACCTCCCCAAAAACTGACCCAATTCCTTAATTTATAGTGCAATGGAGGGAAGTTACTAGGTCCTCCTTCAAAGGGATAAAGCCCTCCTTCAAAGGGATAGCTCCTCCTATCAAGGGATTAGCTCCTTCTCTTTTGGGATGCATGAACCACCTTGGAGCGAACAATCCACGTCAAAATTCCTTATAGAATCATCTAGAATTAACCCAAAGTGAGTTTTTTAAAGTAAACTTGTGCCTTTTTGACTTTCACAGGGGTACGCACCCTCCCCTTTACAGACAGAGCGTGCAGGTACGTAGGTAGCATGAATAAAGGGTGCGGTCCCGTAGGCAAAAGTGAGAGAAAGTGTGGAACCAGAGTTTCACTGATTTTTAAAGTCTTTCTCTCATTTCAAAGCTTGACATAAAGAGCTGAGGTGTGAGACTTGCTTAGGAGGATAGTATAAGTGATGATAGACCCATACTGACTGCAAGTAATCATGGTGACGATTTTTTTGTGTAATAAGATGATGTAGTTAGCTGACCTTATTACTTTAGGCAATGAAGCAACACTTTTAGGGACTTAGGAGCCCTCATTTTATGGACATTCATGATTGGGGTTGCAGTGCCCAAAAATGTCTATAACAGTTACCCCCTAAAGCATGAGGTCGTTAATCTTTTGATGTTGGGTGAAATTCTTTACCATGAGGATCCGAAGTTTTTTCGAGCTGGGAGGTGACCTGTAATAAGATACAATACAATATATTATCTTGAAAACATTTTTTCATGATCTAGCTCAGGCGGGCATTCCCATGCTCAGCTTTATAAATTCATTTTCATGTACATAAGATAGACGATCGTATGTGTAGTAGACTAATGATTCGGACTCATCATCCTTTGATTGGATGATCATCTGTTCAGCAATGATGTACATTTGATTTCTTTATATTCCTGAATATATTGCATCTTGGATGGATGAAACTAGATTTGGGGTCTTCAAAACTCGTTCAATCTTCACTCGGACTACAAGTCAATCCATGTCAAAACTGTTATGGAGTCGAACATGGAAATACATCACCTGATTACCAGCCAATGATGTAAGCTATTAACAGGCGCGAGAGGAATCACCAATAATGACAATGACCCTCAAGGTACTACAGTACAATTCGTGTGGTGTGAAAAAGGACTTGGCGTCAAACACCACGCAAAATCTCTCGGTCGAAGGCCATTAATGTAAACCTATCGCCGAAAGTGAGAAACTTGCCATTGAGGCATGCAAGCTTCAAAGTACTGAAAGGGTTGTTGCTAGGTCGATTTCTTGGATAACGAGCTGATGTTGACAAGAAGTGACCCGTTGTAGGAGGGCCTTAATGAATCCCACATCTACGACATGGAATGGAGCAAATGATTTTGGAGGTGAAAACGATCTGATGATATAGTGTCCAGGGTGGCGGTCATGAAAAGAATGGAGCTTGAATGTATTGCAGTGGGTGAGACACAGGTGAATTCTCTGAATGACTTCTCTTGAACATATTGGCGACACTAATGATGGATTGGTAGCGTTAACCCCAAATATGGATGGCGTGACGGACCAATGGTGATATGACCAGTGAACGGAACAACCCGACCCGGCTTGGATGCGGAAGGAAAGTGTCATGTTCAAGAGCAACTTGCTACCAATAAAGCTTTTTCAAGTTTTATTCCCAATTTTCCCCAGTCATTGCTGAGCAGTACCTCTTTATTTTTGTCAAGCTTGAGGAGGATAACATATGCTTGTTCTATAATCTACCCTTCAGGTGAATCTGTTGCCATATTTTAGCGAGCCTAGCGATAGTGAAACTCGTTCTCGTCCATTTGGATGAGTTTGTTGCTATTAGGTTTTAATGAGTTTAATGACAAAGATAACTCGGTCCTTTTCAATTTTAGAGAGTTTGAAAGGGATGGAAAGGAATCTCCAAAGATTCTTTTTCATCATATAATCCCTTAAGTCTGAAAAAGTGTAAAATAATACGAAAGGGATGAATTTTCGATAGTTTTAACAAGTCGAAGAAGACGAGCGCTCGATCCTTTTGTGTAATAATCCCTCAGGTCCAAAAAGATTAAAATCCAGAGGAGGGATAAAACTTCCTATGACTTTAACGAGCCGGAGAGGCTAATCGCTCGACAATCTTTTCATGTTTTACGAGTCAGTTGAAAAGAACTTAAAGGAGACTTGTTTTTCGAGGAATGAGTAATGATTTCACGTAGCAACTAATTCCAGGTAAGGTTTGGAATTTTCCAATTACGGTAGTGTCACAAGGATGGCTAATAGAATCACTCTTCGCAGATGTTCCTCGAAAGGGTAAACAATCAAATGGAGGTGAATAATCGGCCAAAAATAGAGTGGAGGTGATGATGAGAACACGACCAAGGCTCAAAAGCTGACGATAAGGCATTCACAATGGTTATTTACTGGTTCATTTTTTAATGAGCTTAAACTCTGGGGGAAACATTTGCTCATTGCTTATGTTTATTTTTTAGCGAGCTTGAATTTCGCGTTAAAACTGCTCATGTCAGGTTTATTTTTAAACGAGCTTGAACCTTGCGGTAACACTGCTCGCTAGTCATATAATAAGTATGTATCATCTAAGATGACATTTTTTATGGGGCTTGCACCTTTTGTAAGCTTTGCCCCAGATCCTTTCTTTATGCAAGCTAGGAAACGACCAGTCTTACGAGTTTAAAGGGTTAGAAGATCTACAAAGTTAAAAAATAAATGGTCGCTTTTCGCTTGCATGCAAAAATGTTTGCATGCCCCTAGGTATGGCGAAACATTCCCATGTTACCATGAAAGTTCCATCTGCGTTGCGGACAAAATGCTTCCTTGGTGATGTCTATCAAAATAGACAAAGGTGAGTGGCGCAGATACCTCCACTCACATAACTTTAACGAAGGTATCTTATTCCAGCCTAATCCCATTTTCCTGTGAGGATGGGTGTGTCAGACTAGTCATATATCCTCTACAAAAACCTACTCTATACCCAAGGTTTTCTTGCCGAAACAGACCAGGTTGCATGCTCCCTGGGTTTTTGTCACATCCTCCTGAATCACTCGCGCTCATCAGGTGGATGGACTAGAGATCGATGAGACATTCCTTGCGTGAAAAGACCATTTAGGTATGGCATTTGACTATTTGTGATGTGTGAACCAGGGAATGACATTTGGTCTATGAGCTTGACCATTCTGCCTTCGTGCGGAAAACACATTACTCTAAAGAGTGATGAGACGATGGCTCCCATGCAATAAATATAGTCACGTCCAAGGAGTAGATTATAATCTAAAGGTCCTTGAACTACCATCACGTTCATGTGAATGGTTTTCCTTGTCAAAGTAAGGGCACAATTTGGAAGGATCCTAACGGTTGACTGGTTCCCTTTGTCAAAGCCGTCAGATTCTCATTTCAGGAAAAAGCGATGGCGAACCAACCGCTTTCCAAGCAGTTGAGGAAAGGATACTCACAGAAGCCCCTTCATCTATGATGGTACTAGCCATGACCATTCTATAAGCTTGTACAATGATTCAGAATGGTACACTAGCTGGTAAATGGAGTCTGCCTAGTAGATTCCAATCAAAGGAAACAACTAGGTTGCCTGGAGGTGGGACCGAATAGACGGTCGGATATGACTCTGATGAACTTCCTTCCTGCGATAAAGGAATGGGTAGACTACCCCCAAGTTCATCAGAGTCTATGTTTACGAAAAGAATTTGAATGGTGTCGTTCTCTTTCTCTTTAGTGATGGTATCATTCAAAGATGAACATTCTGAAGGCAAGACCGAGTCAACTGCCGCCTTGACCTTTTGAATTTCATCTGGTATGGATTCAAAGGGTCCATTTTCAATGATAGACATTTCGGCTGACCACAATGGTGTGCCAGCCGGATTTTCAACCAGTGGGAGACTTGGCAAGCATTCTTTATATCCAGGAGGGAGCCGTCGCAGTGAAGCAGGAAGGTCATCCAAAACTCTTTTAGCTTTGTCAAGGAAGGGACAACGGTGGATGGTGTGATTGCCTTCACACAATTTACAAGGAAATTTGTGATTCCTATTCTGTCTAGATACTTCACTTTCACTGGTTGATGGTGTGCTTTCAACATGATCATCAGAGGTTGACGACACCAGATTGTGCAAACAAGGAGACCAGTCCCTTAAGATCTGAGGGATGCAGGGACAATCTCGGTGATAGTGGTCTCCATTGCAAATGACACATGGAGATTTAGGTTTAGATGGTGCGGTGTGAGGATTTTCGCTAGACGATGCCTATTTGCCCCCTTTAATTTCTGGTTCCTTTTTCTTCTTTTCCTTTTTCTCTTTCTGCTTCTTCTTCTTCTTCTTAGTTACTTGATCTTTAGCTTTACCAGCTTTATCAAGCGAAGAGGAGGGAGGAGAGGGAGAAATAGACGAAGTAGAAGGTTGGGGGGTAACTCTAGTATCATCTAGTTGCTCACTTGACTGTTCAGGAATTATGGGATTCTGAATGACAGAGGTAGAGAAGAGCCATACGGGCAAACCAATCGTTAACCCTGGAAGTGACAATGTGGCCATATGGGGTGCACCAACATCTCCCCAAGAGGAGAAGGGACTAGGATTTCCTCCAAGGGGAAATCCTTGGTTGGTAGACTCCATTGTTCTCAACCTAAAGACCAACGAGGGAGTTTGTGATGTTATTCCGATTAAAATAAATTTTAGACAATTTGACACAACTTGTTTTTTCAATTTTAAAGAGTTGAGAAAAAAAAAAGATGACTCTAGTCGCCTTCGATTTTTAATCAGCCTGAAGTGACAAGTGCTCAGATGGACCTTTTCTTTTAAGGAGTCTTGAAAAGGAGCAAAATACACTTCGCTGGAAATCTAGGCAGAGGGGATTACCAATTCAATCGCAAAACTGCAGAATACTTTTTACGGTACGACAGTCAAGCTTCCCAAATGCTGTGTTAAGTGCATTGCGATCGATAGGGTGGTAGACACGACTTCCTAAGGATAAAGGATGTAGCCTATTGTGGTCTCCCAATATATACTTGATGGTACGTGGGAGCACAATTCCATACTGGCACTTGCCATCTCAGAGAAGAGGAATCACCCAACCAACAATGAAAACAAAAGTTACCAGGTTTTACGATGTCGGAATACGTCTCTAGCCTAGACCTCTAGATGTTGTGCGTTAGGTTCCAAAGCGTTGTTAGATTCATTAAATTTATTTTAAGTTGATATTGTTTAAAAATTTGCCTTTCAGGTTCACCGTGTGATGTGTATACAATTCCTAAAATGCAGTCTAAGATGATAAACAACTATTTAATCTTCTTTTGGCAATGAAAATCCTAGCTACTAAGGAAAGAAAGTTGAGAGTCTTTCAACAAAGAGCACAGAGCACACACTAAATGCACCGTCCTAAATCAAACCAAGCAGTCTAAATGCAAATGCACATGCATGTATTTGTTTTTAGCCTTCTTAATGTATGAATGATGATAAGAAAGCTAAGTGAAAATCTGAATTATTCTTAAAGTGACAATACTTAACAAATTTCTTTTCAAAATGAAGTGAAGATAAGGGAGACACTTTGCGATTTCGAAATGAAAATTGGTTTTCGACACTTTAAAAACTACTAATTGAAATCATATACAAGAGTAAATGTATAATTGACTGTCAAGAACAATGGGATTCTCTTCTAAAACTGAAAATGACACTTACGACACTTTCAGATTAAGAAATGACAGTTCGACTATGTTACTTCCTTGCAAAAAAGAACTGAAAATGGCGCACAATAAATAAAAAGACTTACAGTTATTTGCACAATAGAGGCGGAATGATGTTAGAGAAGAGGGTTTTCACAGAGATATAATGACCACAGACAACAAAACTCCTGAATAGAACTAAAAATAGTGAAGGAAAAACCAAAGTCTGAAGGTAAAGTTAACCTCCCATGACCATCGCACCTCTCACATAGGAAATTCAGTATGCAGCGCACCTACTGCACACAGGAAGTGCAATGCATATAGACTGCCTTGAAGGCAGGGTGCGATGGTGCCAGTGCGAGACTTTTAACGAGTTTTTTCTCACAATTTTCAATTCGGTTTATGGATTTAGGCCGAGTAAGTGATGCTATTGAACAAGTGTGCTATTCAACATATTCCATTCTTGGTAGATGCAAATGCATAATAAGGAATTGAATATAAAATCCATTTAAAATTTGGATTTGCATTTTTGTGTGATATAACATATTTTTCTTATGTATGAAAGTTTGGATCTTAAAGACAATATTTATTGAGAACATTGTTAAATTCCCTCTATTTAGAGCTAGATAGTTTGGACGGGTAGAATTGGATGCAAAATTTCACCATATTTTATTATACATTATTATCATAATACCTTCATCATATTACATATGTTGGCTTAAAACCTTAATGAGAGATACTTGAACTTATGGTAGGACTCCCAAATCTCTTCACCTCTTTAAATATTAAAAATAATACACTAAGATATGCCAAACTCAGGAGATAATGGTCTCTCAAATTGTGTGTGTGTGTCTGTATATATATATATATATATGTAGATCACAAAAAACCAATAATTAAAATTGAACTACTACAATATATGACATCAACATAACTAATACTAATAAAATGGAAAACCAAGGAGTTGAAGGATGAGCACTAACACATTTCTATCTTCACTTCATTCTCCCTGCCAACCTTTAGTACATTGACATAATTTTTATTGATCAACACCAGGGCTTGGGGATTAGAGTACAATATGTTTGTGCAACACATTGTAAAGAAATGGGGTTATCTGTCTCTCCAAGGTTTGATGGAAAGAAATCCACTGAAAAGGAAAATTATTTGTATGGTTTTGGAAGGAGTATGGATGGGTGAATGGAGTACAATATGTTTGTGTATGAAATTGTACAAGCCAGGTTTAATAGGGGTTATTTATCTCTATCTAAGGTTTGATGGAAAGAAATACACCCAAAGGAAAATTATCAGGTTGGTGTCATGGTGGTGGAAGGGTGTTGATTTGTGTATGGAATGAATGGACAAGAAAAACACATCTTTAACCAGGGAGTTTTTTCCTACAGGTTATTAGAACACATCTCTACTGGGAAATATAAATACTGAATCTTTTCCTAACAAGGATTATAGATTATATCAATTCATATCATAGCTTTGAATAGAGATGCTAGCTTGAGGAGCTGCATTGAATGTAAACAAAATCAAATCTTTGACGAGGAACAAGGGATTTCCATAAATTTTAATAAGATACCCCTATTAGAGACATACCCCAACTAGGGCCATGAAATATCCGAACTGAGAGCTTGATATTCCTCTCTATTTGCTTGGACTTGTTTGTTATCAATATAGAATATTTGTAGTATGTTCAACCCTAGGAACTTGAGGATGAGGTCACCGATTTTGATACAAAAATTTGAGAGAAATATGTAGGTGCCAGTGGAGGAGAGGCATGGACTAGAGCAAGATATGGCTTGGGTTTTCTTACACGTGCAATAACAACAACTGGAAGAAGTTGGTTTAGGTCACCACTAGCATTGAGCCTAGTCGAGACAGCGACAATAGGTCGGTTTTCGTGGGTAGTTAGTTCCATCTATTCATATTTATATCTCTTATCTGCAAAATAGTCATTCTGATTAGACCTTCCAACAAGAGCACCATGAAAAACATTGGGATCATTTCTCTTGCTGCTAAACCAAGTGGCATAGCCCCCTTTGTAGGGAAAGAAGGTTGGGTTTACTTTGTAAGATATGATAGATGAAGCTTTGTGGTGTACTGGATGAGTTTAGTTTCTATAATAGCCAATTATGTAACTTGTGGCTCTCGGATTGTCTCCCAAGATGTAATCTATCTATTATTAAAAAAAGGTTAGAATCTTTGAGGGTTTCACAACTTCACCTAAGCATTGAAGACTTTTGCAAGAAACAATGAGGTAATCAAATTAAAATATGAGGAGAGAAACTAAATGTTGTTTAATTTCTTCCAAAATACAAGGAAACCTAGATTTTTCTAAACAATTCTATTTCCTTCCTACAAGCACGTACACATGAAAATCTTCATTTTTTCCTGATAGTTTTGTAGAACAACATTACTATGCCCATGTCTTCCTTACATGAGGGACTTTGAGGCCAATACCTGAACTCCCCATGCTTGACATCCTAACTAAATTCATTCATTTTCCATTCCATTCCACCTAGAGAAGCGACATTGTCAATGACATAGTTCATGTAACACTAAGACAGATCTCCAGTATCCCCATGAAGCCTTTTTTTTTTCCGAAAGAAGCTCATTTTCATATCCATTCTTAGAGGCATAATACTTTTGTGCAACAGTAAGGTTGTCATATTTTCCTTTGTACTTGTCAGCAAATTAATGTGAAAAGTTGCTTGGCATGCTTGAGAAGCTCATTGGAGTAAGCCAGATCAGAGTATCTGAAAAGAATTAAAGAAGAAACCATTGTAGCTTCCATTTATCCCACGAAATCTGAGCTATGATTATTTTTATCAATTCTATATGCCTACCGAGGTGTGGTCATGTCTTCTAGCTTTTTCCACCAATAATGGTTTGATTCGCCATCACCCAGCTCTCCATATAGTACATTAGGCTCAATATGTGCCTTGAGAAAATAATCAATCCCCCATCTAATAACCTTCATCAAATGACCCAAATTGCCATTACTGGCCAATTGCATTCCATATTCAATAAAACTCTATGAGAGCATGGTGATTATGGATTCCATTAGGAGGCCAAATTTAACATTGTCACAAGTGTCATATTATCCTCTCCTAACTGATCCACCACATTGGCTGATCCATCATGTAGACCAGAATCATCCCTCTAGGTGACTCTTTGATTTCTAGGAAGTTTTCTAGATCTTTGAAGCTTGTAAAACAAGACACTGTTACTCAATCCTACATCATATTCATGATCAACTATTGCAGCTCTAATGTAGAGTGCCAAACTTAAAACGTACATATATATGAAGTCATGGAGAACATGGCCCCACCTTAGATAAGGAATGTTACCGGGAATAGTGTCCATTCGGAGCTACTACTCCCACTAAGACTGGTAGCTATCTTAGAAACAAGCAAGTAAAGTCTACTTTCGCTTTCCTTTATGAAAATAGATAAGAGTGGAACAAAGGAGACCAACCTTAGTCTTGCGCTTGGTTTCCTTGCTTGATTCCTCTCCTTCCTGATAGATCTTTGCTGCCTCTTCTTCATCCGCCCAGCTTCAAAGAGCACCTGTGGAATCAAAGAAACATACTACTATCAAAGAACATAGATCTATATTCATAAATAACACATGACCAGATATGTGTTAACCATACAAATGCATATACAATCAAACATACAAGAATATGGGGGAAAACTTGAATAGCTTTATTAATATCAAGAAAAGAAAGAGGATTACAACCATATGTTTTGACCCAGCATCATCCTCCAGCAAGAAAGCCCTTCTTCACCTCAAGTAAAGCTTAGATCACCCAACACTATGAAGTTTCACCAGAAAACCAATAACACTTCTCTACAAGATACAAGATTCCAGCCTCTGGGTCTCTGTGATGAGGGACCCATATATAGATGATTGTAGGGGGTGAGTCATCTTCTGGGGTTTTTATTAGTGCCCTCTCTCTAATATTTCTTGATTCCACTTGGAGACTGATGATCTCTTACTCATCCTTGGTCGAAAACAGAGAGGCAAGTGTCAGAGGGGAAGCTTCTGGAAGATTCCATGATCTTCCACCTCGCAAATTGTCCCTGCCATTTGTCCATTCCCGACCATCACACCCTATAGAGGGGACATTCAGTATGCATCGCACCCTCTGCACTGGTATTCAGTATGGTCTAGTTTTGACCATTTCTGAGTAGTTTTTAGTGGAGAACTTCTGGGGGATGATGTAATCAACTGACGTTGTTCCTTTAGCAGTTAAGCAACACGTTTATGGACTTAGGAGCCCTCGAATTTATGGAAATTTATGATTGGGGTTGCAATGCCCAAAAATGTCTATAACAAGGACCCTTTGTGAGAACTCTAAAGTTAGTTATTTATAATAATATGGCATGCAATGGATGAGGTGGAGGTAGTCACTGAAAGAACGATGCAGCAAGCTAAGTGAAACTGGGGAATCAATCTCATTGTCATTCAAATACGGATATATGAAGCCAAAATGTCTCATCTCAAATCAATCATATGAGAATCCGTACTCAAAGCTAATATCTTAGAGGACTAATGCAACTCACTACAATAAAAAGAAACCCCAAATGAGAATATATGAATGTGGGAAAGTCGAGAACTATAATATCCTCTGCTATCTATTAGGATTAAGAGTAAAATAGTTAACCATACATATGTATATGCCCCAACACATAATTGCATTCATAAAAATTCCCCTCGATAAAAATGACTCTCAGAGACTACCAACAACAAACACACACAACAATGGATAATGTAGCTTCAACAAAAGAGACACAACACCCAAAACCAAGCCTACAACTAGAACAAGACAATACACAACTTATGCATTTTAAAGATGCAGATTATTCCACATAACTAAGTGAGAGAATTGCTTAATTCTCCAAGGACCTACACCAAAACATACAACATTATCTTCTATCACTACTTAGAGGTCAAGGAGACACAATTCCCATCCGCAGAAGCACTTAGGAAAGGCTGACATACACACAACAACTATGGAATATGGGTTCTTCTTCCTCATAAAATTAAGAAATGGGGAAAGAGGGATAGTGGCAGCTGAGATGGGGAGTGAAGAAAGGCTAGAGAAGTGAAGACAATATATGCACAATTTTGAAGGCGATTTCCCAATATCTGATAATTAACAAAATGTTATATTATTTTATGAAAATATAGTAACTATTTTTCCTTAAGGCCATTAACAAACTAGTTCAAAGTTCTCATTGATCTTCCTTCTAACATCTCTTCGCACTCACTACATACAAGTCGGTGCACATTAAATTCACAAATTTACTTAAGTCCCAGTGATCCTTGAGCTTAATTCATCTATATGCACCTGTATAAAACACCCATTTAATTTTCTCTGGTAATTTTTTCATTTTTACCGTTAGAAACCTAGATGAAGACAAACAGTAAGATCCTTAACTATTGGATTCTAACAAAAAACAACAAAAAATCCCCTACATATATCTCAATCCCCTCAACCCAATTTTTTTTGTTTTTCATTTGACTGTGATCCTCCAGGCTTGAATTGTGGCTTGAGAAGCCATGACCCAGGGGCATCTTAGTCATAAAATTCATCAGGGATCATACCTAGCTTGGGCCACACCAGACCTTAGATGACTGGAATTTTTAGCATGTCTCCTCCCCTATAAGGGGACACAACCACCCCCCGTGAGGTTTGATCCTAGGTCACCTTGTTGACTAGGCCCATCCTTAACCGATTGCGCTAGTCAGACTTGACGAATCCCTTCTACCCATTACACATGATCACTAAAACATTAAATAATGCCCTTTTTTCCAGCAACCTTCCACTTTTTTTTTCCCTCTTCCAACAATAGAATTTTTTTCTAAGTAGGCTATGTATAAATGACATATTAAAAACTTATTCTTACAATGAATTTAATATTCTTTCTCCCAACCTTCTAAATTTACTTATTGTGTTTTTCAAATTAGATGTCGAATTATACAAATGTGTCTTAGATGGTGGGTGATTTTAAAATAGGCTATTAATTTATGCATTTTTCTTGAGGAAATTCCTTTATAATGGATTATTGTTACTCTATTACTTATCTTTGAGTGTCTCTTAGATGGTTGTACAATTTCGTCCTTTGGAACTCATATGTGTTGTATTTTAGTATAATGGACCTCATTTCAATTAAACACACGTGAAACAATGAATGTGTATTGAAGTTGCATCTTTGAATGAATTTATGATTTAAGTAATTTAATGAGGTTAATCTAGAAAATTCATACATATTATCTTCTTCATTATCAACGACATCATAGGATGACTTGTTAGCTTTCATTGGGTTCGCGCCCTTCTCCTTTAGTTGTGATTTCATATTCAGTAATGTTTGTGCAAGAACATATTGAATGATGAAATTGAGTATTGCAAAGATGACCTTCCTAGTGATCATAGCTCCCACATAATTTGTTTTTGAATCAGAAAATAAGTCACCAAATGTTTCCACGTAGGCCCGTGCTCCATGATATGGATCATCAGTTTGACTTGTACATATATATGTTCTCCTTCAGGATGGATTTCACTTGCACTTAACCTTCTTGACCACATCACATTAAAGTGATCATTGTTAGAGTTGGTTGTGCTCTTTATTTCCTTCAAAGACATGATAATGAATTGTTTAACCAAAAAGCAATTTCATAGTAATGATAACAAAACTAGAAGGAAGGTCATGTTCCTTTACTTCACTTTTTTTTTTTTTTAACTTCACAATATTTTTTCTTATTTTCCCAAAAATTGATCATGGCTAAGCTCACATATTACCATCCACCATTCCACAACCTTTGACTAAATGGCTCAGGCACCTTATCCTCATAGCAATGTTCTACCTCGCCCAACCAAAAATATATTCTCCCATGCCCTTAAAGTAGTATAGAAAATTTAATACTTATTTTGATGATGGAAAAGTTCAAGGATGTAAGAAATTAGTTGTAAATGGAATTTCACCATCACCAAAAGTTTTGAAGTGAAACACAAACAAATTTTGTAGTAATTCATATGAAATAGAAATAACCATGGAAAACAAACAAAATCAATGCATTACCTTAAACAAGGATTGGATTCAAATGAATTATACATGAAATCATTACATATCTTGCGTAATTGTAAAAATAATTGTAGCCTTGGAGAATCCTTTACACATCTCAAGGACATGTGGACCCAATGTTTAGGAAGTGTTCTCACATTTACAACATTATAATTATCAACAGTGGCCTGAGATGCTATGACTGGGTAATGTAACAAGATGATCAGAGAAAGGTTGAGAAAATAATTTAATAAGCATACTTTACTAGTTTGTAACATACTCTTATTAAATAAGAAGAGTCCCCTATTTTAGACAGACCCCAAATAGGGTCATATAATCTTTGAACTGAGAGCTTGATGTTCTTCATTGTTTCCTTCGACTTGTTTCTTATCAATGTAGAATATATGTAGTAAGCTCGACCTAGAGAACTCCAGGATGGGGTCACTAATTCTGATACAACAATCAGAGAGTAATATTTAGGTGCCAGTGGAGGAGAGGCTTGAAATGGAGCAGGAGATGGTTTGGGTTTGCTTACACATGCAGGAACAACAACTAGAAGAAGATGGTTTAAGCTACTATTTAGGGAAATGTTCCCCTAGGGATTTTTGGGTTAAAACCCTAGTAGACTGAAAGTTGTCTATAAAGAGAAACACACATTCACACAGCCATTATGCTATTATAAGAAAATTCTATGATAAGGGGGCGTACCTTAGGTCCTACGTTTGAGAAGGTCCTTTAGGGTCCAAACCCTTCTTCAAGTCCCTTTCGCTCCTTTGTCTTACAAAACAACCAATTCCAAAGACTTATAAAGAAACCATCTTCATGTTATAAAGAAAGGTAGTTAGTTAGGAACTTTAAACAACCATTCACATATGAATTCCAACATGAATATCATAAACATAAAGAGGATTTATATCAGGAACCAAGACGTGTTTCTTTTATTATAGACAAGTAAAATGCATAAAAGGAATAATTTCACCTGAGTAACCTTTCATAGGCTCCAAGCAAAGCTTCCTTCCGGATCCGTCCAGCCTCAAGCCTTTAGCATATCTCCTTCCATGAACCACTCCATGATGTCATAAATAGTGGATGAACATCAACACACAAGGAAACAAGGGTTTCCTGTACAAATGGGGGAAGCGTAGAAGGCACAAGGGTCTTCAGACCTGGTCAGGGGAAAAATCTTAGTATAATAACCTTTCTCTCTCTTCTCTCCTCCTTTAGGCCTTCCCTTTGAGGTCTTTTGATACCTCTCCCAAAGTAGTTTCTTAGTTGGGAGTTAGTTGGGAACAGTTGGGCCACGGGCACTAACAGGTGATGAGCAGGTAAAACCCACGATCTTCGCCCAAAATTAAGGAGTTTTATATTTTTTTAAGTGTTTTAATACATATACGCAGGTTGGGTATATGCCTACCCGCATATACATGCGTTTAACTCAAGGCAATGTCGCATATAAGGAATAAAACACAGTTTTTTAAATTTTGGACCAGGTCTGGAAGGAGGGGTTGCCCTAGGCCATGAGTGCAGCATCACAAACCATAAGAGTGAGATTTGGAGCTATAACGGCTACCACCAACATGAAGCCTGGATAGGACACCCATTATTGTAGGTAGTTGGTTCTGTCTATTCATAGTTCTCTCTCATATGAAAAATTGTCATTTTGATCAGGCCCTCCAATAAGAGCACCATGAAAAGCATTGGGATCGATTCCCTAGCTGATAAACCTAGAGTTTTCCGTACAATCATATTGCCTTTCTACAAGCACAAACATGTGAAAAACTCTATTTTTTCGTAATAGTTATGTAAAACAACATTACTCTGTCCACCTTTACCTTCAATGAGGGACTTCTAAGCAAGGAATTGAACTCCTGTATACTTTACATCCCCATTGGATTCAATCATTTACAATCCCATTCCACCTAGAGAAGTAGAATTGTCAATCACATAGTTCATGTAACAGTAAGAGAGATCTCCAGTAGTCTCATGAAGCCATGTCGCTTCCCAATGAATCTCATCCGTATATCCACCCTTAAAGGCATAATGCATTTTTGGAATAGTAATATTGTTGTCATATTTCCCTTTGTACCATTAAGAAAATGTGAAAAGATCCTTGGCATGGTTGAGAAGCTCATTGGAGTAGGCGTGATCAAAGTGCCTAAAAAAAAATGAATAAGAGGCCATTGTAGGTGTTATTTCTCCCACAAGATCTGAGCCAGGATTTTTTGCATCAATTCTATATGCCTAGAGAGGTTTTGTCATGTCTACTGGCCTTTTCCATCAATAATGGTATGAGTCTCCATCACCCACATCTCCATATAGTACATCAGGCTCTGTATGCCCCTGGAGAAAGTTGTTGAAAATAGCAAGAAGAAATGCTAAATATAGAAGTGATAAATTTAGTACTACTATAAATAGCATTTCAGGATACCTTCCTATTTTAGTTAGTCCCTGAACTAAAATAGAAAAGTAAAAATTCGAATTTGCTCTTAGGAATTGTTTGTAAAATAATTAATTAATTCACCATGAGTTAATTAGTTGTAGAAAATCAAACATGAAGTCTATGTGGGGACATGCAACAGTTTCTCCATTGATTGAGGAATTTATCCATCAGTTAAAGAGATAAGGATGAGTTGTAATATTGAGTTGTAATTAGTTGGCTCAGTTAACTAAGTCAAGTCGAGTTAGATTAATTCAAATAGTTTGTTGAATTAATTTTGAGTTCAGTTATATAATGCATGCATGCAAGTAACCAATGCTCTTTAGATAACTGAGTATCCCTTACATGTAGAAGAAATTATTTCCCTGAGGATTGCGTAATTACTTCTTCAGTTTTTGTGAGTGTGATGAGGCCAATTCACACATGTGGCATCGATGGACCCCAAGAACACCGTGCAAGGAAATAGGAGGCTTAGAGGGCTTGAGGAGGACATATACAATGTATATTCAGTCTGTGAGATGTATTGTTTGATTGTAGAGAGAGCAGGATAGCTTAAGAGATTATTCTTTTTGTCACTTGAACAATATTTCCACTTGTATGATAATACAAAGATTGGGGTTTTAGGTTGAGGATTTCCCCAAGTTATTTCTTCTGTGTTATGTGCGATTGATTTCTCAATCTCAGTTATATGTTCTCTCATTGATCTTGCTCAATTCGATTAAGCTTCTGCAAAGTTTGTTGTAGAAATGGATCTTATATTTCTCTTTAGTCTACTGCATAATCTATTGATCTATAGTGGGAATCTCTACATGGTATTAGAGAAAAGGTGATCAAGGCGAAGAAAAATATATAAGAAGGGAGAAGTTTGAAGTTTGAGGTTCCTGAATATAGAAATCGAGTTCTTATCACATTTCAATTTCACCAATGGCATTCAATGGTTTAAGACTTGAGTATGCCCTTGATGGCAGCTCAAATTATATAGATGGAAGGATCGCATGGAGGAAGTATCAAAGGATAACAGTCTAATGGACTTCATTGATCAATAACTCCCCAAGCTGACTGATGTTACTCAATTGGCAGAATGGAAGAAATGTGTGGCTAGAGTAAGGATAATCCTTCTGGAGGGAGTTCGAGACCACATAGTCTCGAGTCTCCATGGGAAGGAGACACCATTTTCAATGTGGAAAACATTGAAAGATCTATATCAAAACAACAACGATCATAGGAAGCTAGCGTTGAAAGACAAGCTTCGTAAGATCAAGTGTGAAAATGGCGACACGATCTCTACATATCTGAACAAGCTCACAACTTGCAGGGATGAGCTTGGAAGTGTAGGGATCACAACCACTGATGATGACATGGTGAGTCTTACACTCCTCGGTCTTCCTAAGAGATGGCATAGCTACCAAGACTCGGTTAATGGAAGAGAAAAACTGCCAGATTGTGAACAACTTTGGTGAGATCTGATGCAGGAGGAAATAAGAAGAAGCACCAGAGATGGATGCTCATCAAAGCAAGATGATGAGGAAAATATATCCTTAGCAAGTAAGGCAAGGAAAGGGAAAGGGAAGGCATCCCATCACAAATCTGGTTCTTCCCATGGTGGGAAGAAGTTTGAAAAATCGAAAGTGTGATGCTTTCATTGCCATGAAGTGGGCCATTATGCTACAAATTGTCCACAGAAGAAATCCAAGAAGGGTTCCTCGAAGGGATTTGATGTTGAGGCATTGGCCTCACAGTTTGAGCTAGATTTCTTGCTTATCACATGCATGGTTTCGTCCATGGTGGGATGTGTGTGATACCTAGACAATGGAGCTTCATTCCACATGTTAGGTGATAAGAATCTTTTCAGTACCTTGGAGGAGAAGGATCTCCAAATGTAGATCGAGATGGGCGATGATGGAAGGTACCATGTTTCATGTGAAGGTATGGTTGTGTTTCAAAGGGAACATGGAGCTCCTCTCACCCTGACTGATGTAAAGTATGAACCAGGTATGAAGAAGAATCTTGTGTCTATTGCTATGCTAGAAGATAAAGGCTATGATATAGTCTTCAGTAAAGGAAAGGTATTCCTGAGGTATATCATTACTGGATAGACAAAGAAAATTGGGATTCAAGTAAAGAATCTCTACAAGCTAGATGTAGACGACTGTGCTACATTGAGTTCAAAAGCTAAGATGGTGCCGAGCCAAGATGTTGGCAAGCTATTGTGTAGAAGACTGGGTCACTTGCACCATGGAGCCCTGAAGATCATGCAACAGATTTCTACCAAATTAACCAAGGGAAAACTTGAGCAAACAAATACATACAAAGGTTGTATGGGTAAGCATGTGAAATATTCGTTTCCGGATCGAGACAGTAGAGCTGGAGCAATCCTAAAGTGAGTTCACTCAGATGTTTATGGACCCTTCTCTACAGCCTCCACCACTAAACAAAGGTACTATGTTATTTTTATTGATGATTTTTCTTGTAGATGCTCGATCTACTTTATGCAAAATAAGGATCAAACCTTCTTGAGGTTTTGTGAGTTTAAAGCCTTAGTCCAAAAAGAATCTGGAAATAAAATAAAATCCTTGTGTATCGAAAATGGTGGAGAGTATGTATCCCAATAGTTTAAAGACTTTTGCACTGTAGAAAGAATTAAAAAGGAATTTATGGCACCCTATAACCCACAGCAGAATGGGGTGGCCGAAAGGAAAAACAGATCAGTTGTGGGATTAACTCAAGTGATGTTGCATGACTAAAGCCTACCACTACATTTGTGGGTTGCGGCATGCAATACAGCAGTATACTTGCAGAACAGAATCCCACACCGTATATTGGAAATGAAGACATCTATGGAGGCCTTTTATGGGAAGTGACCAGATGTAAGTCACTTCTGAATCTTTGGATCATTAGTTTACTGTCATGTGACCAATGATGCCAGGAAGAAGCTAGAACCAACAGGTGAGTTGGGAATACTTGTGGGGTACATGGATACACCCCACAACTATCAGGTGTACCTACCTACCACTCAAAGGATAGTGGTACGCAGGGATCTAAAGTTTGATGAGAAGAAAGCCATGTAATTATCACTTGAGAGGGAGCTCAAGTTGCATGCAGAGGAGGAACTTTTAGTTCCTAAGGAGGAGGAGCCTCAGATTGATGCAAAGCAATTGCATGTAGAGGATCCGGGAGTGGAGACATCCACTGATGCTGATACTTCCAAATATGGGTGGAAACACTCAAGGGAAGTTGACGAGTTGACATTGGATGCACGGGAGAATGTGGGACAACCATCTTCTCAGTGCAGATAGAGGAGGTCGCCCGAGCGATACATTAGGTACATGGGCCTGGTTGGGGAGTGTGTAGATACCGAACCTTCTTCATCTGAGGAGGCAGTGTAGCAATCAATCGGGGTTGATGTAATGATAGAGGAGTATGACTCTATCATTCAGAATAGTGTGTGGGATGTTGTCCCAAGACCTCAGGGTAAGTCAATGGTGAGTTCTATATGGCTTTAAAAGGTAAAGTAGGCAACTGATGGCAGTGTTGAGAAACATAAGGCAAGGTTTGTTGCCCGGGGTTTCTCATAGGTCGAGGGGATCGACTACGATGGGAATTTTTCTCTTGTAGCAAGGTACTCGTCGATTATATTGATGTTGGCACTATTAGCTTAGATGGGGTGGAAGATCCACCAGATGGATGTGAAGACATCATTCCTCAATAGGAAGATTGAGGAGGAGGTGTACATTGAGTAGCCAGAGGGTTTCGAGAAATTCGATTGTGAGTCACATGTGTGCTAACTGAAGATGGATTTGTATGGGCTGAAGCAAGCACCTCGTGCTTGGTACACTAGGATTGACAACTATCTCACCGAGTTGGGATTCACCAAGAGTGAAGCAGATGCAAACCTTTACCAAATCATGGTAGAAGGTAAACCATTAATCATTGTTCTTTACGACGATGATCTAATTTTGACAAGCGATGATCATCTAATATAGTATGACAAGGAGGACCTTGCAAGAGAGTTCGAAATGAAATAAATCGATCTTATGCACTACTTTTTAGGCATGGAGGTCTGGCAGAAAGATGGTGAAGTATTTGTGTCTCAAGGCAAGTATGCCAATGAGATACTCAGGCGCTTTCACATGGAGAAGTGCAAGCCATGCAAACTCCTCTAGCTGGGAACTAGAGGAAGGAGGATGTTACTTTAGGTGAGGTAGTAGCTGCTATTGTTTATCGGCAGCTGGTGGGTTCACTTATGTATCTAGTGAACACATGACCCGACTTATGCTTTGTGGTGAACCAGCTAAGTCAAGCTATGGTTCAGCCTCCCAAAATATTTTGGAAGGTAGCAAAGCATGTGCTGAGATACTTTAGAGGCACATCTCAGTTCAAATTATGTTACAAACAGACAGAGGGAGTGAAGCTTCAAGGATTCACAGATGCGGGTTGGGCAGGGAGTCCATTAGACTGGAAGAGAATTTCTGGAGGAATCTTCAACCTTGGTTTAGCTGCAGTTTCCTAGTACAACAGGAAACAAAGATCATTTACACTTAGCTCAGCAAAGGATGAATTCATGGCTGCTAGCCAGGTTGCATGTGAGGCCATTTGGATGTAGAAGATTCTAATGGGATTGTTTGGTCAGAGGATGGATCCTACAGTGATCTAATGTGATAACTAGAGTTGTATCAAACTCTCTAAGAATCCAGTTTTTCATGATAGGTCCAAGAACATTAATATCCAGTATGACCATCTTCAAGACTGTGTGGTCAAGAGGATCATGTTGTTGCTGTATGTTTCGACAGAGGAACATGATGTAGATATTTTGACGAAGGCATCGTCAAAATGCAAGTACAAGTTCCAAAGAGACACGATTGGGGTTATTGATAATCCCTTTCTTTTTGACAGGGAGTGTTGAAAATAGCAGTGACGAATGCTTAATATAGAAGTGCTAAATTTAGTACTGCTATAAATAGCATTTTGGGATACATTCCCATTTTAGTTATTCTGTGAACTAAAATAGAGAAGTAAAAATTTGAATTTGATCTTAGCAGTTGTTTGTAAAGTAATTAATTAATTTAGCATGAGTTAATTAGTTGTAGAAAATAAAACATAAATTCTATGTGGGGACATGCAACAGTTTCTCCATTGATTGAGGAATTTATCCATCAGTTGAAGAGAGAAGGATGAGTTGTAATATTGACTTGTAATTAGTTGGCTTAGTTAACTTAGTCAAGTCCAGTTAGATTAATTCAAACAGTTTGTTGAATTAATTGTGAGTTTAGTTAGTTAATGCATGCATGCATGTAATTGCTCCAAATCAGATAACTTAATATTCTATCATAAATAACTCATGCATGTCAGTTCAGATAGAGACCCAGTTGAGATCAGATGGAGGGACAATGTACTATTAGTTGCTAGAATATTCCATTGTGAATATCCCTTGCATGCAGAAGGAATTCTTTCCTTGAGGATTTTTCAGTTACTTCTTCAGGTTTTTGAGTGTGATGAGGCCAATTCACACATGTGGCATCACTGGACCCCAAGAAAAACTGTGCAAGGAAATAGGAGGATTGGAGGGCTTGAGGAGGAGGACATACAGTGTCTATTTAGTGTGTGAGCTATATTGTTTGATTGCAAAGAGAGAAGGATAGCTTGAGAGCTGATTCTTTTTGTAACTTGAACAATATTTCCACTTGTATGATAATACAGAGACTGGGGTTTTATGCTGAGGCTTTCCCCGGGTTATTTCTTCTATGTTACATGTGATTGATTTCTCATTATCAGTTATATGTGTTCTCATTTATCTTACTCAATTCAATTAAGCTTCCACAAAGTTTGTTGTAGAAGTAGATCTTGTATTTTGCTTTAGTATATTGCATAATTTGTTGATCTACAATGGGAATTTCTACAAAAGTAATCAGTCTTCCATTGAATAGCCTCCATTGATTGACCCAACTCACCACTATTAGTGAATTGCTTTCCATATTCAATAACAATCGATGAGAGCATGGTGACCATGAATTCCATTGGTAGGCAAAATTAAACATTGTCAGAAGCGTCGTATTATCCCCTCCTACTAGATCCACCCCATTGGGTGATCCATCATGCATACCATAATCATCCCTCTAGGCGACTCTCTAATTTCTAGGAAGCTTTGCAAATCTCTAAGCCTCATAAAACATAATACTCTTGCTCAATGTTGCACCTTAGTCATGACCAGTTGTTGCAACTCTAATGTAGAGCGCCAAACTCAATACATATACATATGAAGCCATGCAGAAAGTCAATTGAAATAAAATAGATGGACCCACTTCAGATAAGGCCCCTTTTTGATGAGCCTAAAGTTAGTTATTTATGATAGGATATAATGTAATGGATGAGGAGGAGACAATCATTGAAAGAATAATGCAACTAGCTAAGTGAAAGTTGGGAATCAATCTAAATGTGAATCAACTATAGATATATGAAGCAAAAATTTCTCATCTCAAATCAAGGATATAAGAAGTTGTACTCGAAACTCATATCTTGGACGACTAGCGTAGTTCACTGCAACAAAAAGAAACCCCAAATGACCATATCTGAATGTGGGAAAGCTGAGAAATATAAGCTCCAGATCTAGCTACTAGGATTAAGATCAAAATCGTTCACCATATATAGCTATATGCCCCAGCACAACATAACTGCATTTATCAAAATGCCTCTCAATAAAAAATAAATCTTAGAGAGCACCAACAAAAAAAACCCCACAAAAATAGAAAATGTAGCTTCAACGAAAGAGGCACAAAACCCAAAAACATGCCTACAACTAGAGTAAAGCAATATACAACTTATGCATTATAAAGATGAAGACCATTATGTAGAACCAAGTGAGATCATTTCTTAATTCTCCAGTAACCTACACCAAATCATACAACATTTTCTGTTATCACTAGTTAGAGATCACGAAACCACAATGCCCATCAGCAGAAGCACTTGAGCAAGGTTGACATGCACACAACGACTGTGGACTATGGGCTCTTATTCTTAACAAAATGAAGAAATAGGGAAAGATGGATAGGAGCAGCTAAGATGAGGAATGAAGAAAGGTTAGAGAAGCGAAGGAAATAAATGAACAATGTTGGAGGATGTTTCCGAATATGTAATAATTAAGATTCAGAAAATGTTGTATTATTTTATGAAAATATAGTAAATGTTTTTCATTAAGGCCATTGACAAACTAGTTCCAAGTTCCAACTAATATTCTTTGTTACATCTCTTCACAATCGCTCTCATACCAGTCGGTACACATTAAATGCTCAAATTTACTTCAATCCCATTGATCCTTGACCTTAATTCATCTCTACCCAACTATATAAAACAACCATTTCATTTTCTCTGCTAATTTTTTCATCTTTACCATTAGAAACCTAGATGAAAACAAACATTGAGATCCTGAATTATTTGTCGCTAAAAAAAACAAAAAAATAAATATCCCCTACATATATCTCAATCCCCTCTTCCCATTACACATGATCACAAATACATTAAAAATGCCTTTTTTTCCAACAACCTTCTAATTTTTCCCCTTTCCAACAATGGTAGTTTATGCTAAGCAAGATATGTAGAAATGGCCATTTAAACACTTATGCTTACAATGAAATTGATATTCATTTTCCCAACCTTCTAATTTTACTATTTTTTTTTTAAATTAGATGTCAAATTATACAAATGTGTCTTAGATGGTGGGTGATATAAAAATAGGGTATTAATCTATGAATTGTTCTCAAGGTAATTCCTTGATAATGGATTATTGTTACTATGTTACTTATATTTCTGTCTCTCATGGGGAGTTTGGGTCATGGATTTACTCCATGCATCATCACAATTGAATATTGAAAGGTATGTATCTTTCAGTTTCTCTTGCATGGTTGTGCAATTTCTTCTTTTGGAACTCGTATGTGTTGTATTTTAGTATAATGGGCCTCATTTCAATTAAACAAACATGAAACAATGAACATATATTGAATTTGCATATTTGAATGAATTTATCAATTAGGTAGTTCAATGAGGTCAATCTAGTGAATTCATGCTTATTTATCTTCTTCATTATAAATGACATCAGATGATGATTTGCCAACTCCCCTTGGGTTGGTGATCTTCACCTTTTGTTATGATTGCATATTAAGTAATGTTTGTGCAAGAAAATATTGAATGGTGAAATTGAGTATTGCAAAGTTGTCCTTTCCAATGATCATAGTTCCCACAAAGTTTGTTTCTAAATCATAAAATAAGTGACCAAACAATTCCACATAGACCCGTGCTCCATGATATGGATCATCAGTTTAACTTGCACATATATATGTTCTCCTTCATGATGGATGTCACTTGCACTTGACCTTCTTGACCACATCACATTAAAGTGATCCTTGTTAGAGTTGGCTGTGCTCTTTATCTCCTGCAAAAACTTGATGGGCACTTGTTTAACCAAAAACAATTTCATAGTAATGATAACCAAACTAGAACGAAGTTCACGCTCCTTTACTTCACACATTTTTTTTACTTCATGCTCTTTTTTTCTTCTTTTCCAAAGATTGATTGTGGATCAACTCACATCTTTCCATCCACAATTCCAAAACCTTTGACGAAATGGCTTGGGAGGCACCTTATCCTCGTAGAAGTTTTCTACCTTGCTCAACCAAAAATATATTCTTCCAAGCCGTTAAAGCAGTCTAGAAAATTTAATATTTATTCTCTTAATGAAAAAGTTCAAGGATGTAAGAAATTAGTTTTAAATGGAATTTCATCATCACCAAAATTTTTGAAGTAGAACACATCAAATTTTACAGTCCTTCATATAATTACAAACATTGTTGGAATTGTAATCTTATTTGTAATAGTGATAGGCACTAAGATCTCCTCAAATGTCTCCTTTCGTACAAATAAGCATAATGCCTTCTCTCTTATTGCTAAATATCATTTATTATGTTTGTTATACTTGTTTATTTCAATATAATGTTGTCAAAAAAGTCTATTAAAAAATTCAAGCCAACTTTGATAGATTTTCTACTCATTTTCCTTTCGCTAAAGTAGTTGATTTTCTATTTTAAAAATTTTCACTGATTATTCTAATATAGACTTTTTAAAATGTTTGTGGGTATATATATATATATATATCTATATATATATATATATATATATAATATATATATATTTATATATATATATATATATATAGATAGATATATATTATATATATATATATACTTACTAGTAATTTGTTTTCTCAAAATTATTTCTGATTCAATTCTTAGAAGCGTTTATCGAAATTTCAAATTTAAAAAAGCTATGGTTTGATCCCATCTATCATCTTTAATCATCATAAACAATAGGACTACATTATGATGTTATGAAGGAGTTTTGTTTTTTATTTGTAAGAGGAAGGTCACATATTGATATGCACATAATTTGTTTACATGCTTTCATAGAACTCAATCGAGAAACCTTCATGTTGCTTCCCGATAATGTTTTGTCAAGTCTAGAGGCTTCAGAAATATCATGTTTAAAATTTAAAATGTTTTATGTGCCAACTAAACAAGAAAAAACATTAATGGAGATAACTTGGCCCCTATCCACTATATTAATACGAGTGAGAGAAAAAAGGAATCCATAGCTTGAAAGAGAGAGGTGGGGTAAAGTGACCTTGTGCTAATTATAATTGTCTTCAAAGGAAATGGGTTGCTGGGAATACTCTCCAATCTTGTGTTTACAACATCCATTGTGTCTTAGTTCTTGAAGTTCCTCTGGTGTCTTGGTTCCTTCTTTATATATCATTGAAGTTCTATACTAATTTTTGGGGGATTAAGAAGAATTACATTCTAGAGGTATGTATATTCATAGATCCCATATGATAATTGTGCAATGGAATTTGTGTTGGTTCCATCATATCCAGTCTCTTTGTTGAATCACACACTCTACATGATTTTAATTTTTAATCATCATAGTACTTATAATGCCTATTTTTGCAAATTTTTACTATATCTATATACAATTTTAAGTTCTTAAGTGATTTCTTTCATCTCTAATTATATTAGAGGAGCCATAGAACATGGCGACTTTGGGTTTATATTTTGGTTAGTCTCAAATTTAAAAAATCAACTTTGATGCTATTTTTTAGATGGTCAAGTGTATTAACCACGTGAAATATTTTTCCTTGTTCTAAAACAATTATGTTCTCCATCTATTGTACAATTGGTTTTGCTATCTAAGCCAATGAAACCAATTAGACTTTAGAAAGTTTTACAATTTTGTTTTTGGTTGATAAGTGGGTGAATCCTGAAAATCACGCTTACCCTGTGGCTAAGAGGTCACGACTCAGGGGCATCTAAGCCGTCAAAGTCACGCGGGGATTGCACCTAGCCTGAGCTGCACCAGCAGAAACCATGTTGGATTTTTGGTATCAGCGAGACTAGAACTGGTGACCTTTCACTTATAGAGTGCCTTAATAACACGCTCCTTCACCGACTGTTCTATATCTCTTTGATTACAAAGTTTTACAACTTAATTAAAGTTTTAGAATTTAGAATTTATAATGTTTCAAGTTTGAAGTCTTTGAAGGGTGCTAGTTTAATGAAAGAGCACCTGCTTTACAAGCAGGTAGTTTGTGGTTTGATTCCATCATGCCCTAATATTCATATGTAATGGATGCAAATTGAGATGCAATGTTGGATGCGAAGAGTGATGCAAAAACAACTATAAAATTGGATGTAAAAAATTGCTTAAAATTGAATGTAACACTAGACACAAAATGGGATGCAAAGGTGGACACAATACATGGCTTAACATATGATGCAAATATAGATGCAAATCTGGATGCTCAAAATGACGTGAAATTTGATGAAAGAAACATTGTTAAAAATGATGCAAAATTGGATGTAGAACATGATGCAAAATATGGTGAAAAATGGGACGCAAAAAAGCGAGACAAATGAGACGTAAAATTGGACGGAAAAAATGGTCCAAAAAAATATGCAAAAGTGGGCACAAAAATGCATGCAAAATTTGTTGCTAAATCAAATTCTATGTATGGTGCAAAGATAGGCACCAAAGATGGTGCAAAAATAGATGCAATAATATGTACAAAATTAGAAGAAAAAATTAGTGTAAGGCTAGATGCAACCGTGACGTTAGACTAGATGCAAAAACTAATGCAAAATGGTTGCAAAAAAGGGTGCTAAATTGGATGAAAAACATGTTATAAACCTTATGCAAACGATGGCACAAAAATTCAAGAAAGGAATGAAAGAAAATAGGGAGCTAAAAATGATGAAAGAAAGATGAAAAAGATAACACAAAACTAGAAGCAAAATTTGTCATAAAATCATATGAAAATCTTGGTGCAAAATTTGACGCAAAAAGTGATATATAATCTCGTGTAAAAAAGGATGCAAAATCTAGCATGAAAAATGATGCAAAATTAGGTGCAAAAAAAGACTCTTCAAAAATTGTACAATAGATCCAGATTTAGTGCCAGGTTGCTCATTTGAATTGTAAAACAAATCCACTAAAATCTGGTGCTAAATTCAGCACAAAAAAGGGTGGAAAACTAAAAGAAAAACATTTTGTCAAACTAGATGCAAATGTTCGAAGGATAATTTGTCGTAAAACATGGAAAAAAACTAGTCAAAATTAGACGCAAAACATGGAAAAAAACTCGGTACAAAATCTAATTCAAAATCTGGCATAAAAAACACTTTAGAAATTGCACAATAGAGCTAGATTTAGCCTTAGGCTTCTCATCCCAATTGGAAAAAAAAGTGTACTCAATTCTGGTGCTAATATGGCGCAAATTGCTTATTTTGTTGTAGTGAGTCTTGAATGAAATCCCTCTATAAGATGGTATTTTAGAAATAGTTTTGATGCAAAATCCATTTCCTTTGAACGTAAATTATCTCTGTTACACGGGAACCGCTTGCGAGAGATGGGAAACCCGTTCCAATGGTTCCCACACTCTCAAGAGCTTTGGAACTGTATGGGAACGTTATCTTTTCAGCAAGATCTCCAATGGGAGATTGGGAATGTTCTGGGAGATTTGAAGACTTTTTTTTTTAGTTTTTGCATTCCCTAGGGTTGGGGAATACAAAGCCTATAGAGAGATATGATGAATTGCCCACAAAACATGAGCCTATGTTGAAACCTTCATAGGAAGAAAGGCCAAAGACATGTTTAACACCAATATCATTAATTGAGAAAATGGAGCAATATCTTGTTGGGTTAAGGAAGCCTATGGCACCTCAACGTAAGGGCGATATCTGGGATGTCAAGCTGATGAGTATTTCTTTTGTTTTTTATGTATATATATCATAGAAGTTTGTGTGTGCATATTGTATGTGGAAACCAATGCTTAAACATTAGAGTTGTTTTTTCTCATAAGAATAACTAGAGAAACATGTCAGAGAACTGATAATGAACTTGACATTTTATATATATAAAAGGGAGAGCCTCTGGAAGAGAGGCACCTAGAGAATATATTTATATATAAGAGAGATTATATATATATATAAGATATTGATTTTAATATTTGATTATTTTGAATCAATATTAATTTTGATTATTATATAAATTATATAATTAAAAAAATATTGTAAATAATTAATTTTTTTTTCTTATTATATAATATTACCGCTCTCGATAAGCCATTTCCTGTAAATTTTGGGGAAATCTCTAGCCGTTTTGGAAACCCGTACCCAAGTTCCCAATGTTCCCACGTTCCAGAAACTCATGCAACATAGTAAATTATACAATTTTATATTGCAGGCATGCACTGATACATGATTGATCCTTCGACTCCATGCCCAAATAGTCATTTATATTACTAGAGCATCTATGCGATACAAGGCTTGTGAGTGTGTAACCATTTATACTCAATATAGTGTGAGGTGTGCATACTGGTATTAAACAAACAAACAAAAATGCTCTTCAATGTAAATGTGTTAGAAAACTTGCATAGATGAATCTAGCTAGTAAAGGTTGAATGCACAACTTTGCAGGGAAAAAACACTAAAAGAAATCGAAAACAAAAAGAATTATTGATTTAGAAAATAGGTTACAATGCTCATGATATAGCATCACTGGGTGAAGATCCCAAGGTAATGTGCCATAGTGGTGATCAATGAGAGGACTTGACACCTATAGCAAGTTCTGGAGAGAACTAGCTAGTTGCAGAGTGAAAGGAGGAGAAAACCAGGGAGTAAATCATCTAGAAAGGATCTTGCACTAGTGATGAATGAGAGGACTCGCCACCTACAGCAAGTTTCAAAGAGAACTATCCAGTTGCGGAGTGAAAGGAGGAGAAAATCAGGGAGTAAATCATGCAGAAAGGATCTTGCATGTAGCCCCATGCTGCATGGATAGTCAAAGGTGCCAATTTGGTGAAGATTCCAATGTTGAAGCCTTGCATGTCAGTGAATGCTCTAACTAAGTCTCTGCATGTGCTAGTAATGAAGGTCCTAGGTGTGTAGTACCTCCAACAACCCCCCCTGAACACTACTATGGAGAAAAATAGAAAATGGGCCCTGGAAACTAAGGACAAAGATAACCCAAAATAAAGTGAAAATTGTACTAAAATTGAGGAAAGAAGAAAAACCTCGTGGTAACAACTTCCCCTCAAAATACAACGTAATCAAAAGAAAAGAGGAAGAAAAGACAGTTGCTAAGCAACTTGTCCTTCACTCCAAGACGATCGCACAAAGAGTGAAACTTTTTCTTAGTGAATGTCTTGGTGAAGATGTCTACAATCTAAGTCCCATGGCGGCAGACGAGTTGGTAATCACAATGTGGTGAACTTCGTTAGAAAGGTAGGCTCTATACTGATGGTCATGAGTTCAATTCCCCCAAACTAACCCAGAGATGTGGAGAGGGGCGGGGACAGTTTCCCATGGGTTATAGTGGTAGAAGTTAGAATGGACCCCGTATAATGTGAGTTATGAGGCTACTTCAGTTGCTGATTCCTCTATCAGCAGAAAAAGAAGATGTTTGCAGTCTATTTTGCTAAAGGACAAAACTACAAATCAATGACCTGATCATGTACTAAGTCTCTGATGTAGTGCATATGGATCTCTATGTGTTTCGTCTGCTGTTGCTATACTGGATCCCTACGAAATTTGAGAGTTCTATGGTTGTCACACCAGATGACAGTGGGCTAGTGGAACTGGATGCCCAACTCAGTGAGGAAGCGCTGTAGCCATAATGCTTGAATGATGATGTTGACTACTCCTCTGTACTTGGCCTCAGCTGAAGAGAGAGCAATAACAACATGCTTCTTGCTTGACTAATAGATATGGCCAGACCCTAGAATAAGTGAATATCCGAAGGTGGACTTGTGATCAATGTTGTCGCCCACCCAATCAGAATCTATGAAGCCAAGGAGATTCAATGTAGTGCCTGCTGCATAGTAAATCCCAAAGGTGATGGCGCCTTGCACATATTGGAGGATGAATCAGGTAGCTTTCTAGTGTAGCTCATGCGTCTCCTTCATGTATCTGGAAACTGCCCCTACCTCATATGATAGATCTAGTATGGAGTGGATGAGGTACAGTAAGCTCCCCACTAGCTGTCTATAGACAATACTGTCAACTATTGGAGTGTCACCTCCATCTTCAAGGCAGACCCCAAACAAAAAGGAGTCAGTGCTGACTTGCAGTCTGTCATGTGAAATCTCTTGAAGAGGTCCCGTGCATACTTAGCCTGAGAGATTTTGATGCCTATGGCATCCTGGTTGATCTCAAGACCAAGAAAGAAGTGTAATGGACCCATGTCCTTCATCAAGAACCTATTCTGCAAGGTCCTCTTGACTATAGCAATGGCTAAAGTCGAGCTACCGGTGATCAGGAGATCATCCACATACAAAACTAAGATAGGAAGAGAGTCATGTGTCCTGAGCATGTAAACATTCAGATCAGACTTACATCTTTCGAAGTTTGTGATAAGAGAAATGAATCCATCTTTTCATACCAAGCTCTCGGGGCCTGCTTAAGGCCGTAAAGAGACTTCTTTGGTCTGCAAGCCAAAGATGAATCCTGAATGAAACCATGTGGCTACTCCATGTAGATCTCCTCAGATAGATCTCCATGAAGAAAGGAATTATTCACATCCATCTCATGTACTTTGCACCCCTGGGTAGCTGCAATGGCAAGTGTAAGGCATATGGAATCCATCTTTGCAAATGGAGCAAAGGTGTCATCATAATCAATGCCATGCACTTGCTGGAAGCCTTTGGTACTATCCAGGCTTTTTGTCTGGTGATTTTCTCATCTGCAGCACTCTTGGTCCTGTAGACCCATTTGCATCAGACAAGTTTCCTTCCTAAAGGAAGGGGGACCATATCCCAGGTCTGGTTCTCAAGGAGCGAGTTGTACTTCTCCTACATGGTGGACTCCCAAGAGGGATGCCCAATAGCCTCAACATAAGATTGCAGATCGGAAGACTAAACCAAATGACAATGCTAGGATGGCATTGGTTCAGTGGTAGTGAGGGAAAGAGGAGGCTCAATAAACTTTGAGCTATTCCTCTGTGGATCAGAATTATCCCCCACAAGACCATTTCTAGTAGCTGGGTGGTCTTATGCATATATCTCAATTAAGATCCTTGTTCTCTAATTTATGACAGGGAAGGTTGATTCACTGCTAGAAGCCTAATCTGGGCTTGGATGTGGATCATCATTCATGCACTGATTTGTATCTGAAGACTCTGTCTTTGCATCTACATGCTCTACCTTGTCATCTGCATGCTCTGTATTTGCATCTGACTGTATTGAGTCATCATATCAGTCATGAGGTAGATAAAAGGTGTCTGCATGAGGCAATTGAGGTGCATGCGAGAGACTTTCCTTAAATTGGACACTTCATTCAATGATGAGCTTGTCCATAGAGGAAATCAAAAGTCAGTATCCCTTCACACCATTAGTGTATCCAACAAAGATGCAGTCAACGATCTGTGGATCAAGAGCTTTCCTATTTTCAGAGGGGATCCTGGCCCATGCTTGGGAGCCGAAAACACGAAAATGGGTGACCTTCAGTTTAGTGCTACTCCAAGCCTCAAAGGAGGTCTGATCCTTGACAGATCTATGAGGAGATCTGTTCTAGATGTATTTATCACAATTAAGTTCTTCAGCCCATATCTTATGAGGTAGTGACTTAGCATGCAACATGCAGGAAGCCATCTCTTTGAGAGATCAGTTCTTTCTCTCAGCAACTCCATTCTGCTGTGGAGTGTATGGAACTGTGTGCTGCAACTATATGTCGGACTCAAGGCAAAGTTTTTGAAGTGCTATGTTAGCATACTTCCCCCCATTTTCTGTATGGAGGGCTTTGATCTTTCTCTATGACTGTGTCTTAGTTAGTGCTTTCAAATCTTCAAAGTGCGCAAAAACTATAGATTTGGCCCTTAGAAGATAGACCCAAGTATACCGTGAGAAATCATCAATAAATGTAATCACATACCTTGCTTTGTTGATGGAAGGATGAGGAAAAGGCCCCACGAGATCAATATGGATCAGATCTAGAAGAGAGGATGCTCTATGAGTCTTACTAGTGTCAAACTTCTCTCTAGGATGTTTGCCAAGGACACACCTTCACAAAGCCCTTTGGGGAAACTGCTATTTAGCAAGCCTTTGACCATATCATGCTTGCTTAGCTACTGCACATACCTATAATTTAAGTGACCAAACCTCTCATGCCAAAGCCTACTACTATCATCAACATGTGTAAGCAATAAGGAAGATTCAGATTCAATAAATTCAAAAAATGTATACAGTCTATCTCCACTGTTTACCTCACATGTTGCAATTTTGGAGCTACTATGTAGGTCATATATGTTCACTGTATCTGGAGTGAATTCCACTCTCTTTCCAATGCCAAAATGAGTGATCGAATAAATTGAAAGTGGGTTTACCGAAAGTTTTGGAACATGAAGCACATCTTCAAAGCTTCTGTGTAAAAGTTCCACTCTACCTTTTCTGGTGACCTCAATAGGTGAGTCATCTCCCATGAGGATGGGAGGCCCTTTGCATGCATCCAAAAAGGAGTAAACTTCCTTTGCAGTAGTCATATGATGTGTTGCAAGAGAATCTATAATCCATGCATCAGGGGAAGAGTTAATTGGAACTAAAGCATGAAAATTGTTACCTTTCACGTGTGGCAGATCCTCAATTTTCTTCTTGGCATCCTGAGGGATGTGGTTCCCAAGGTTGTGCTTCTGCAGGATTTCTACCATTTGGTCAATTTTTTCTTCATGCAAGAGGATTTTGGATGGAATCCTCGGTGACAGTAGGTGCATTTGTCTAGAGCTAGAGGAGTCATTGAAGGGCTTGGTGTACCCTTCCTTCTTTGGATGGAAATGTGCTTTTCCCTTGTATTTTTGCTGCTTAATTTCCTGATTTGAATCAAATATATGATTTTTATTGTGGCTTCCATCATGCACAACAAGTGCATGTGATTTTGGAGGTTTGATATTCCCCATGCCAATGAGTTTATCTTCCTCAAAAGTGAGGGACTCCATCTACTCTTTGAGAGAAGGCATAATGTAGGATTTACCTGTTGTGAGTCTTACTGAATGAAATGTAAACATAAAGATGGTGTATTTTGTACTAATATTTGACATAATAGAGAGAACTTGGCGATTCTCCTCCTTGGATTTGTAAATTCCACAACCCTTGAGTTGCAGCAATAGATCATTATATTTGGTGAAGAAGTCTTGAATTCTGTCATAGTTCTGTGGATCCAATGAGAGTAGCTCCACTTTGAGAAAATTTCCTTTCATCTCACCCTATTTCCTATAGAGTTCTTCAACCTTTTTCCAAATCTCATGGGGAGTACTGCAAGAAGATAGATGAAATTGCAACTATGGGGAGATGCACATGCATATGGAAACATCGACCTCATCCATGCAGTTGAGGTACTTGGATTTCTCTATGGCTGAAATGAATTCCACTTCTGTATCCATGGTAATCTTGTACAACCCTTTCTGATGAATGTACCAATCCATTTGGTCGTTCCATTCATAATAGTTGTACGGTGTTAGGATTGATGCTTTGGGAAAATCCATTTTTCTGTCGATCTTCGATCTCCAAGATGTAATACCTACAAAATAAAGTATTGGTGCACCTTTTATCTAGCAACCTGTGGGCTCTGATACCATGTAAATGCGTTAGAAAACATGCATAGATGAATCTAGCTAGTAAAGATTGAAAACCTATATGCTTCACTCTCCCAATATTACAAGGTTTGTAGTTTTTTCTTAGAAAAATATTGTAGCACTTACAAAAGATATTGTTCTATGCCAATGAATCAAGCATTCCAAACGAAGGTAATAAAATATATGATTAGTGTGTTAACACCCAGGTTGTTCCCTATGACTCCCAAGGGAATACGGCCGGGGTAACCACTATCCAATCTTTGGATTACAGCTTCTAGCCCAACTGTAATCAGAGAGGGCTCTCTCTTTAAGGTTTGTCTCTGTTCTGTGGAGATATTAGGCTAGTTATGAGGTAAGGGTTTTGGTTTATGTTTTGGTTGGAAGGATGTCTTTCTGTACTTAAAGTGAAGATCTGCAGATAATGTTAGTCCATTGGGCAATGGAGTCTGTGCCTATTGGTTTCTTGAAATCTTGAGTTTGAGCAGCTAGAGTTACAGGGCCATTTAGATATTTCATGAAACAAACTTGAAATTATGATGGTGGAATGTAAACAACCAGTGAAAAGCAATTAAGAATTTTCCACTAAGCTGGGATGTAAGAAAGAGATATATTCCTTGGGAGCAAACTTGAATTTCTGAAAAAATAATCACTGTGAAAGATATAGTGATAAAGGTAGCAGTTAAGAATTACACCTTCATTACTATAACTGAATAAAAACATTCAAAATAGCTTAGATTGAGTTCAGGGTAATCTGTGATTAAATCCTGGAACTATTATTTTTCCTTGCTATTTACTGTAAGACACAGGAAACATGAAAGAGATATGAAGGACAACAAAACACATAACAAAGAGTTATAAGAAAACTTATTGTGCCATGCAATATGCAGGAATCTTGTAACTTTCAGCTAAACACCAGAAAGCATCAAACAACACAGAGCTTTGGAAATTCCATCATATTTTGTATTACTTCTTTGAGAGTTTACAGCAAAAGAACAATAGAATAGATATCAACAATATCCGACATCCAACATCCAACCCCTGCTATCTTATGCGAGGGGGAATATATAGAAGTGTTTCATACAAAATACCTCAGGCATTGAGTCATCTGAGAGATAAAATATCTTCATTAACTCGTTCAGAAATAGTAGATAAGAAGTTATTACAGCCTTTAATACAACATAAATTTTCTTTACTCCTGTCAGAAGATTTCGACCTTTGGAGCTCACTAAGTCGGTTGAACGCTTTGTTATAACTGCTGAATGACATGTCTGTGCAGCTCTGTCCTCCTGTAGCTTTTCGGCCCTGTCACCTGTAACTGTCAGTGCTGCTGTGGTGGCCGAATAGTTGTGCTGAGTTGGCTCAGCCTCTCCCTGCATACCTACTGATATATCCTTATTTTCTTGTGCACGACATTTTAAATATTTCAAAAGGAAAAAGAAAATGTAATTACTGGCTTTGGTTTAGCAGTAATTGTATCAAACTATTCCAGACTTTCTGTGTAGGTAATTGATGCCTCAAAATTGACCCTATGGTCTCATCTGCCTCTGTATACTTATAAAAATTGGGAGGCTCATCAAACAAGTGAGTAATTTCATTCATAATAAAGAATAAGCTCTACACCCTGTTAAAAAGGGTCTGTCCTGATGCTAGCCCTGTTTCTGCTGATGTGCTAGCTGTTTCTGCAATCTGATTAGCAGCAAAGGTGTTGACCCTCTTGGCATATTTTTCATGTGAAAGTAGCCTTCCTGAGGGCTCCATCAAGCTAGGAATGCCTCTGTTTTGCAATGCCATGAACTTTTCCTGGAATTTATTGATGTCTGCCTGCATATCCTGGCTTCTTCTTTCTAAGGTTTGTACCAGGTTTCTTAGTGTCAGGATCCTTTTGACCATTGAAATGGTCTCAGTCCTGTTGGTAATTCCCATTTTGATCAGCTGATAGCTTGTCCTATAGTTAAGCACATTTTTCATTCTGGTGGCAACCTCAGGCATGCTACCTAGAGATGCCCTTGCCCTTTGGATTTCCCTGTGTGCTTTTCCAATGAGCCCCATTTGCTCATGAATGGCCTCAATGTATTCCCACTGGTTTGTGATGGACTGGCCAATATTGGCCCATAGGATTCTCTTGAGCTCAGCTGTTATCTTGTCCAGTGTGAGCTCATTTTCTAGCTCATTTATTCTCTTTTTGAGAGCCTTTACCTCTCTTTCTCTTTCTGCTACATTTTTTTTGGATTTGTCATATTTTTCATTGATCTTAGCCAGAGTTTCTTTGGATTGATTCAGCTCTGACATTTGGGCCTCCAAGACTTGAATTTCATTTCTCAGCTTCTGCATGTCAAGGCTTTCAGCCTGCTCTGTTATTGGTGCTGAGGTGGAGGGTGCTGCTTGTTGTGTCTGCTGACTGGGAGGGGCAGTGGTTTGAGGAGCTTCCTCCAGATTAATTGTTTTTGGAGGAGGTTGTGAAGTTTGTCCTGCTTCTTTTTGCTGCAATGCTGCCTGAAGTGCAGCCTCTGATTCCTCCAGCTTCTCTTGTGTCTGGATGAGCTGTTTGTATAATGTTACCAGCATAGCTGCTGCATCCTTGTCTTGTCTGAGCTGGGAAACTTCTTCAGTTTGAGGATGAAGAGTTGCTGGGATTTTTATCATTTTCCTTAGTGCTGCCATATCAGCATCCCTTAGCTTCAGCAGCTCCTGTACTGCTTTGACATCCTTAGGATCATGCCAAAGCTCTATTATGATGTCCTCCAGTGCTTTGATCCTGTTGTCCTTTGCTTGAGAGGATGCCCTTTCCAACTCAAGTTGTGCAGTGGTATTATTTAGGCTATTTTGTAGCCTGTAGTTCACCAATGTCTTGTCTGCCAAGGAGGCATACACCATCTCACCCGTTTGTTTATGTAATTCAATCTGATCCATTGGGTGGATGTCCTTGTCCAGGACCTCAAGGTTGGTCCTGATGTAATCGGAAGCTGACTGTGGTTGCTGCACAGCTGGTGTGAAATGGCTCATGATCATTTTGCCCTCATGTACATCATAGGCATACATGAGTCTTTGCTGGTTAGTGGGAGCCATTTTCAACAAATGATTATACAATTGCAGCCTTATAGGTTCATTTTTCTTTCTTGATATCCTAACTGCGCTTGAAGCTCTTTTCACCTACCCTCTGTTGGCTGAGAGTAACTCTCCTCCTGCTGCCCCGTCCGTGTTCCTGCTAAAAGAACCTTTGAGGACCTCCATGCTAGCAGGCCCATAACCCGAAGGTTTGCCCTATGCATTCTTCTTCCAAAAAAAAGGTTCAACCTTTGCCTCTTCTCCCCTTGAGTTGTTGATTTAGTGAGGGGAGTCCTCTCTGTCCCTTTTCCTGCTTATGTCCTCTCTTTGTGGGGTTTGGAGGATTGAAGTATCAATTCTTGATTCTTGCCTAGGAGGCACCATTTGTGCTGGCTGCTGCTCTGTGACCATTGGGGCCTCTGCTGTTTGTTCTTTTTGCCCTGGCTGCTCCTTTTCTGGCTGATGTACCTATTGTTGCTGAACATGTCCTTGTTGTACCTGTTCTTGCTCCATCTCTTTTTCCTTGCCTTTGCTGGGAGCTTGATTTGTAGTTTTGACTGCCTCTTGATGTACTGTGGAGGCTGAGGCAGCTGCTCCTACTTGAGGGCTTGGAAGAGAGAATACCTGTGCAAGAAGTTCCAAGTTAGCCATTTTTAGAAGATTTCTTCTTGCTCTCTCATTTAGTTCTTCTTGTGTAATAGGTTCCTCTAGTGTGCCTCTCTTCGATTTTGATTGATTTGCATATTATTCTATGTGAGGCAACCTTACATGGTCATAGCTAGAGAGCCTATATTTGACCCTTCTTAATGATATGGAGTGATTGGGGTCATAAGGTTTCCAGAGGAAACTGGTCTTTAGGCCAAGGCTTTCTAGCATTCTGTCACCTTCTTTCCAGCCTTCCTCCCTTTTGTTCAAAACAAGGTGGCCCAATTGGTTTTTCACTTTCAGCTGTGCCTTCTTGCCTTTGCCTCAGAAGTTTATCATATCAGCATTCCCAAATTGCCTGAAGTATTCAAGGGAAAATAATCTCATGTGCACATACTTGGGCGGTCTGTATGGGGGTAACTCACAACCATATATTCTGATAACGATGTAGTTTTGGTAAAAATACCAATCCCCAATGCTGTACACTTTGGACAACTGAAGGATTCTCTGCATCTCATCTGTCAATCTTGGAGGAGGCGAGCTCAGGAACGAAGACATGGCTGGGTCGATGAAGAGGTCTATACACTCATAGTAAGTGTATGGAGAATAGGCTCTGCAGTGAAACACTGAGCTCCAGTAGACTACCGACCTTGGATTACCTTGTGCATCCATTCTTTTCACAATGAAGGAAAATTTCTCATGCTGATAGTATAAAATTAAGTGGTAGATGTAGGTGGTGTATCTGAACACCTTTTCTCTTGATAGGTTCATCAATTGCTCATGCATTTTGTCTGATATGTAGGTGGCATAGTCATAGCAGATTGGAGCTTTGCCAGGGGAAAGCATGAGCATCATTACCAGTACAATTTCATCAATATAACTGATTTATAACCCAGGATGGGACTGATGATATCTGCAAGGTCTCTGCCCAATGGGTTGAGGTAACCAGCAAAAATAGGAGGGTGTTGCACAGTATCAGAGTTAATAAATAGTTGGTTCAGCTTTGTGATCTGAGCATCTTTCAACATTCTAGCTCCTTGGTTTATCAGATCAAACAAAGACAAGGGGACCAATTTCTTCTCAGTCTTGAATTGCAGCATCTCTCTGATGGCCTTAGGGGTGATGTAGAACACAACTGAGCCTGAAGGGTCAAGCACAGCTCTCTGAGTGGGATCATAACATACATCACATAGGTGAATTAGTTCAGGGAATTGGTTGACCTGAGGAAGCTTGAAGATTGGGAGGAAGGAATCCCAAATGCCCAATATATCTGTTCCAGCTACATGTTTGGCCTTTAATTCATTTAGTAGGTGGAGGTGGAACTTGCTATGTGTTAGGGAGTCCTCTGAGATTTGATAATCCAAGTATGCTAAAGGCTGCCAGTCCAATTCTCTTTGAGAGGCATTCAAAGGGGCAACATTGAGGGCCACAGGTGCTACTGGAGTCTCCATTGTTACTTAAGAACTCTGTTTTGTATGCAAATTGATGCTACTTGTGCTGAGTAACAGAAAAGAGTATTGCTTGGAAGAAGAGGTGAATTGAGAAACATAGGACGATAGGGTAATGGCAACAGTTTTGAAACACTGCACACACCACTTGAGAAGGCAAATACTTGTCTTTAGCAGACTCCTTCTTAGTAATTTAGGTGTATGTTCGGTTTCCCTGTTCACGACTGCACGAACAGAATGCGGGTTAAAAAAGCTTTGGTAACAAGGCTTAGCTGGTGAATTTCGACCGTTCAATTTTCAAATGTGAACTAGGTGCAGGGAATTGCTGGTGAATTATGTGTTTCTCAGTGTTTTTAAGTGAATTCAGCTTATTGTAGATAAAACCAGGCGCAAAGAGGATTAACAGCGATAAATACCTGGTGTACTGACAGCCCGGGTCACAAGTGCAGGTGGCTAGGCACGCCGAAGGTCTCCAGGTCGAAATTGAGCAGGTTGGTGCAAATTTGGACGTAAAATGCATGCAGAAGGCGCAACAACTTTTTTTGCAAAAAGTGCAAAAAACGCGAAAAAGTTGGCAAAAATATGGATTTTTTTGGACATTCTCGCCTTTTTCGGATGACGTCAGCATGACGTCATCGGGTGGGTCAGGCTCGGATGACGTCAGCATGACGTCATTAGGTGATGTGACAGCTTATGAGTGGTCCACGGGGGTGGTGAGGTGGCAGACAGGTGGAGCAATGGTGGACAGGGGCGCGGACGCGGCGATGATGCAGGTAGTGACGCGGCGATGATGCTGGCATGCAGATTGGCGGAAAAGCGGAAACCACAGGCGGTATCATATCGCACCGCTTATGATACGGAAGGGAATCTGTCAGAGGGGGCTCTGATACACTGTGGGGGAGACTCGTGGCTGAGGCCTGATGTCAGCCTCTAACAGATATCGGACGATATCTTTCAGACGTCGGGGCTGGTCCGATATCCACGTCAACCGTCAGATGAAAAGCTCCCGATCGGACGGTTGACGGGCTGATAAGCTGTCCGGTCAATACGGCGTCGGGCAGGTAATAAACAATTATTTTTCACGGGATTTGTGCCCGGCGGGACCCTTAGAAATATTTGCGAATTGCATGGTTTTCTAATGTATTTTTTACAAAGGCGCGTGTATCACAAAATCTTAGGATAAGGCGAAAATCATGGTTTTTTTCAATATATTTCCTTGCAGAATCGTGTATGGCTCAAACTTTGGATAAATGGGTTTTTTTCATGTAAATTTGTATACAAGCACATATAGGTCCCAAACTTAGGATAGAGCGGAAAAAGTGGGTTTTCCACGCATTTTTGCCTTTTGAGCGGGTCTAAGGGTGCAAATGGGTTTTTCCAAGGTTTCTTAGGCAAATGGAGGGTTGAATAGGTAAATGAGTTCTGAAGGGGAAGAAGAGGTAAGGCTTGGGTTCTTAAACTGACCAGATGTCAATTTAATTCCCTGGTAGTGAATCATATGGCTATAATGCCAAGGGGGGGATATTTATAGAATGCTTAGGGTTTATACACCATGGTGTTATAATAGTAGGGAAAGGGTGACATAGGGAATTAGATAATAGAAGTTAAGGGTTAATATGGAGGGAGATTGTGAATGAGGAGTGATATCACTAAGTTTATTTGAAACCAACTTAGCTTAGGGAGTAGATCAAAATGAAAACAATTTTGCACAAGAAATGTGGCTCTTAAAGGAGACAAGAACTAACAAAAACCTTGAATTTCTTTCATAAACACAACTGGTGAAGGGATGTTAGTAATGAGTGTAAAACAAGGAAAAAGGGAAGTTAGACATGCTCCATTGTGTTGCTTTCCTTGTATTGACCAGCAAGATTCAGTTTGAAAGGAACACCACTTCTGCAACTCCATCTACCTACCCATCTACTTGCCTAGCATTTTTTGTTTCTTCTTGGAGGGTGCACTTGGACTTGCAGACCCTTATGTGCCTTTTCTTTTCCATTGGCTTTTCTTTTGATTGCCTATCTAACACTACCCTTATTGCCTCCAAGGCCCCAGATTAAGCAGCTGGGAACCTTAGCTTCTCTGCCTAACTATTGGTCTGCCAAGATTAAATAGTTTGGACAGACTTCTTTCTCTATTCTACAACAGAAAATTGAAACATGACATGATCCAGATTAGACTGTTGGACCATCCATCAAAATTTAGTAAACATGAAGGTATGTACAGACCTTGCCTTGTCTTGGAAATATGGGATCTTTGCATCAGCAAAGCAGAGCATATTTGGCATTTCAATTTGCCAATCATGAAATATGAAACCTATTGGTATAGGTATCCAACATATTCTGCCCAAATATCTACCTCAGATTCACTATCAAGTGAAAGTTGCAATCATTTGTTTAATCATTTTATTATACAAGCCCTAATGCTACTACTAGCATGGAGAGAAGATCTCCTGACAAGCTATCCAAAATACATGATGTGAAGTAGGAAACACATATTTCATTAAAATTGTAAAAATTATATTACAAATACATCAATATAATTAATTTTTTTGGTTATTTTGAAATTCTAGATCCACTATTTAGTTATAAATTTAATGAAATATGTGTTAGGATATGGAAAACCATAAAACTAAAATATGGTGATGTTAGAAAATTATATAATACAGAGCAAAGGAACACATAAAATATTGCAGAAATACAAACACAGAAGACACATAAAAAAGAGAGACACAGATATATGTGGTTCACCCAATTTGGGCTACATCCACAAGAAACAGCCAATCCTTCCTTTTATATTACCCAGCAAACTGAAGAGATACAAACTATAGCAGATCCACTGTAATTCCCTCTTCACTATTAATCTCCTCTCTCTTCCTCACTATGAATACAAATCTACAGAGATGCAGTAAAATTCCCTCATATATAGCAAGGCATTGTCTTCTAGGGAAAAAAATCCTAAATTAAACATAACTTCTACCATCATATCTCTGCCTAATGAATGGCTCTGATTAACTACGAAATTACAACATCTTACAAAGAAATTTTACATCTATTTTTAGTTTCCCCTTAGACCCCCCTGCAGTGAATATTTTACGGGCGGCATTTCCTCCCCATTAGGAACTAGAGTCCAATGCAATGATGCCTTTGAATACAGAAGATAATCAGGCTCCACACCCAATAGGTGATAAATAAGACCATCTCTAGACACCATAGAATAGAATTTGAGGTTAGGAAGAGGAAAATTGCTTAAGTCATTATCAAGGAACCCAATAGTGGAACCAAACGTCTTTTTTTGTGGGAGCCCAGGCTATTAAAAGATGGCAATATTGTCTCTTTAGAGGATTCATAAGAAGAGTTCAATAATATAGAGTGATCCAATATAGAATGCATCCACAAATGATATCATAGTGGGTGATTTTGCTGCAAATTCTACTATGGGCTCATATGTAGAGTCATGTGTATGGAAAGAAGAATTAGAGAGCCTTGTTTATGGAGGTGTCTCCATGGATCTTAGAAAAGAGCCTTGGCAAGATTTTGTTGGAACTCAAACACAAAGGGTAGAGAAATGCTATAAAAATTTACTTGTTCTAGGAGGTGATCAAGGGCTTGAGAGAACAAAAGATGGTGGTATTCTAAGCATTACCACCATGAATGTTATTTTTGAAACATGTGTTGCTAAGAAATGGAAAATCTAGATTGAGAAGGATTTGCCTCAAACCTTTCCAGGTCATCTGACACTAGATGAAGATGGTCAAAATGCTTTGAGATGATAGTTGAGTGAATATGTAGGCCATAATCTACCAATAATATGGTGGAAGCTCAATTGGACCAACTTGTTATTTTCAAAGGAATAACAGATGAAGTTGTGACAAAAGTTGTGAGAAGAAATATATGTTTATGTTTAGGGATAAATATCAAGAGGACCCAAGCAAGGTTTCTACAATGGAAGTTGATTTGAACTATATTATATTGGATGGAGAAATAGGATTCTTGATTAATGATGTGAGGTTGGCAATGGTATTCATGGATATCATAAAGTTACATGATGGAACTTTGGCATTTTCTAATAATACAAAAATATTGAAATCTAAACATAGATAACAACCACAAACCAAAGAGGGCCCACAAGGCATGACACCAAAACCACTTAGCGATATTAATGACAGAGTGACAGAGGATGCTATACAATGGGGACCTGCACTCCAAAGTAATGGGATCCCAACATGGGAATGTGCCACTCTGGTAATGAGACTTGAAACTATTACAAACCCCATATATATAGTCATTATTATTATTTTGAAGGAAAATCTCATGGGAAATCCAAGGGATGTGTCCCCACGTTTGTGGATGATATCCCTTGTAAACCTGTTGACATAGAATTGTTTGTTTAACTTAGGGGAATTTGGTTTGGAGCTTCAGAAGCACATGAGCAACTGTTGGAATGGCCCATTTTAGGAATTTTGAGCATTTTCAAGGAAGTAGAGGCATAGGGCTTTCTCTTTCTTTGCCTTTGCAGAATCATGTGATTGCTTGTGGTTTGGATTCAGTAGGCATGTGTGTTTGGGTCATGTTCTTGATTTAGGACCTCGTGATACATTTTTCCATTTTGTATGCCCCTATCCTTAGCTTTGATAAAGAATAGTTGTGGGATTGGATGGCCTCTTCTTTTTTGACAACTTAATGCATATTTAGGGGGGATGTGACCATGCTTGAGTGCAAATGAGACAAGTGTGGAGGTGGGGTTTTATATATGGACTTTAAATGTTGTACATATGTAGCAGTGGTATCCATTTTTCTATACTTTCTATTTTTTCTTTGACAAATAATCTCGGTGTTGCCCAAGATGCTTATTGCATGATAATCCTTTGGAAGGTCACTATTGGGGACAATGATATGTTGGTTCAGGATATTATGAGATATGATTTATGTGCTTCCTTTAATTCAAAACCGCCAATCCCAGTTAACATCCAAAATTGCCAATCCCAATGTCCTCTTTATTATCTCTGGTTTGAGCTATGACGCCCATCTGAATTTCTTGAGATCGAATCTGGTGCTCGCATTACCCTTCAAGAACAAGATAGTCCCCATTTACACTTTACACTTTTCATTCAATTTATCTTTTAGGACATTGTGGGTCTTCTCTGATTTTACTACATACACAAGATAGCTTGGGTTATTCTTCAATAAACTAATAAAAAATGGTTAAGTAGTGGCAATAAATTGGAAGAAAAGACATCTACGCTAATGTAAGGGTGTTAGTCGCTCGAATGAAAATTGGGGTGAAAATCACTGGTAGATTTTTCCCTTTGAATGTTGTGGATTGGCCTCGTATTTTTACTATCCCTTCAAGCCCTTACTGCCACCACAGGTATGGCCATGCCCAAAAGATTTTGATGTGTATAGTTTTTTCACTGAACTATGATTGTTTCTAAAACTTTATACTAGAGATCATGAGTTCGAAACTTTTAAATATATAATGTACTAAATCACACATTATTTGGCAATTATCTATAGCGATCTCTGTTCAATCTTTAGAGTAGTCTGTTACAGTTATCTTTACTGTGAAAAATTTAATTTATTTGATCTTTACATTAATACAACTCATGTCATGTTATTATGGTGGAAAATATTCTGAAAAATGGAAATGAGTGCTTTATAAAATATGTTTTCTTAATTATTTCACCTTAAATCTTTGGCAAGTATTGGATTTTGCTAAGATATTTGGGGGTTGAAACATTATAATATCTCATATTTAGAAAGAGTATGGAAAACACCTAGCAAATAATCACACTTATATGTTTTTGTTCGAGTTGGAGATACAGATTATTTAAAATCTGGGCCTATGTGGAATTAAGTTGCTTTTCTTGTGAATCTTGGATGCCCAGATGGGTAGGGCCTGCATTTTATTTAAGATACGCAGGGATATTAATTAGCTTTGACCGTTCACTTTCCCTTTTGAGTGATTGGGATGGTTGCCCGCGTCACTTTACAAATTGTGTTATGCATCATACAGTATGTCTCCAGTCCAAACCTTACATTGGACCTTGCATCTTCCCTTGAAATTGGATAAACAGGAGCTCAAACATCTATTGATTATGGTGGCAACTCTGGAAACCTCAAATCAGTATTGACAATAGCTTTCCAATTCACTTTTGAGAACCATTTATGGGAGAATGTCGCATCCATGGCTCGTCAATATGTGCCTGGTGTTGTAGCATCCGTGCATAGGATTACCATGGCCCTATCCCCTTCTCGACTGGGTTCCCATCTTGGGCCGAGGCTACCTCTTTGAACCCTATAAGAACTTACCCTTGCACATTGGGGTTGTTAGAGTTACATGTAAAGTAAAAGCCTGACATGTAAGATGACTTTTTTCCGAGGGTTATTGATATTTTTCATTGGCAAGATATCATTTTTCCAAATTCCATTTGGGGGTAGAGCTTCTTAGACATAACTATGAGGTCAATGAATCTCTGATGAGAACATTTTAGCACCACTCTAATGCCATCATGTGTTTCTCCTTGAAATGAAAAGTGTTTGAATGGTTTTTCCGTTTCAAACCACTAATAAAATTTTCAGAACTATTTTTACTTTCCATCCAATGCTTCAATCATTTTGAATTGATCTGCATCCCTCTATTTCCACTATTGAGAACATGAACGAATGAAGAGGTTGTTTGCCTTCTGCCTCTATGATTCATTTTACATGTGTGCATGTTACCTGAATATCTAATGCCACTGCAAACCTTTTCCAAATTAATATATAGCCATAAAAAGATATAGTACTCTTGTGATGCATTTAGTTTTTTCCCAGATTACTTTGTGTTGTAGATTTTATTGGTATACACCACCACAATGGATAGGGACCCATTGTATTTTCTGGCCATTGTATCAATCAAGATTTCTGGGTGTTGCAAAGATTATCAGTGTTTAGAATTTAAAGTTATAGTGCCTTCCATACTATAGCATTTTTTTCTTAGCATGGTTGTCTACATTGGCTGCTTCTCTTCTTGTTTCTTTAAAAGGGTGAAATTTTGTACAAGGCAGAAAAATATTGTGCCTTTGAAATCTAATGAATGAAAACCAAAATTTGGTGACATGTACCTTCAGCTACACATAGTTTGGAGAGTCACATATGAAAACATATCGAAAATCAAACTTAAACTATTTCTAATTGTAAGCAAACACAGAATCAAATATAGCTCTTGGTTCCCTTTCCTTTAGTGTCTAAATTCGCTTTATATGACTTGATTTCATCCCCAATATCATTAAGGTTTGCATTAGAGCGCGTCTTGTGAGCCATGTTAGTGTGCATATTAAAGTCTATCATCAGATTCCATAATACACTTGGAGATTCCCCTTCAAAAATATTGTCAACATGTGAAACTCATCAAGTTCATATATATTAGTAAGTGCCTATTGGATTTTGCATTCTGTCTATGTGATTCATTTTACATTTGTACATATTCACTGAATATCTAATTTTATTACAAACCTTTTCCAAATTAATATACAACCATAGAAAGATATAGTACTCTTGTGATGCATTCAATTTTTGCCTAAATTACATTGTGTCACATATTTATTAATAAAAACCACCACAATGGATAGGAACACATTGTCTTTTCTCTCCATTGTATCAATCAGGGATTCTGGGCATTGCAGATATTATCAGTCTTCAGAATTTAAATTTATAGTGCCTTTCATACTGTAGCATGTTTTTCTTAGCATGGTTGTGTACATGCACTACTTCTCTTCTTGTTTCTTTAAAAGGGTGAAATTTTGTATAAGGCAGAAAAATATTGTGCCATTGAAATCTAATGAACTAGAACCAAAATTTGGTGACATGTACCTTTAGATATGCATAGTTTGGATTCTAGAGAGTCACATATAAAAACATATCGAAAATCAAACTTAAACTACTTCTAATTGTATAAAAACGCAGAATCAAATAGAGCTCTTGGTTCCCTTTCCTTTAGTGTCTAACTTCACTTTATATGACTTGATTTCATCCCCAAGATCATTAATGTTAGCGTTAGAATGCACCTTGTGATCCATGTTAGTGTGCATCCTAAAGTCTATCATCAGATTCCATAATACGCCTTGAGATTCCCCTTCAAAATTACATTCAACATGTGCAACTCATCAAGTTCATATATATTGGTAACTACCAATTGGATTTTCTCTAGAATAGATATTTATCGTTCATGTTGGGTGGTAACTGAAATTAAAACTCCATAGAATCGCCATTTCAAACATTCATAAGAAATACTAATTGCATAGTTTGACCTTCAAATATGCATAGTTTGGAGAGTCTATATTTGGTACTTTGAGTTCATAGAATTCATCATTTTTTATCTAATTTTGAATTATCAGAAAGTGTTTCTTAAAATTCCATATAATGAGTGATACAAGTCACCCAAAATAAATGTTAATGGGTGTCCATACTTTAGAAAGCATGATTATGGACAATACCTTGAGCGGCTTGTAACTTCAACACATTTGCTAACAAATTGCTTCTTTGTACCATTCTGAGTGTGTAATAGATTTATGTATTAAAGTAGTTGCTTGGGGTTTAATCCCCTAATGTGATCATATTACATCCTAGAGAAAGACGAGAGCTATCCATTGTTTCCTGAGATCTAAAAGCAGTTCTTGTTTTTGTTTTGCTTTTCATAGCATGTGTAGGTGTTACACAAAAATATCGTCACCATGACTATTTGTAGTCAATATGGGTCTATCATCACTTATACTGGCCTCCTAAGCAAGTCTCAGACCTTAGGTCTTCATGTCAAGCTTTGCAAATGAGAGAAAGACATTGAAAATCAATAAAACTCTGGTTCTGCACTTTCTCTCACTTTTGCCTGCGAGCCCGCACTCTTTGTTCATATTACCTGTGTATCTGCATGCTCTGTTTGTAAAGGGGTGGGTGCATACCCCTGTAAAAGTCAAAAAGGCGCAAGTTTATTCTAAAAAACTCACTTTGGGTTAATTCTAGATGTTTCTAGAAGGAATTTTGATG
>APFE030089812.1:2154-16325 GCA_000404065.3 Pinus taeda
ACTGTAACTTTGTACTTTCAGATCTTTAAGCTCTGAAACTACGACCTGTAGTAGTCCTCTGTGTCCTCTTTCCAATGCCACCAGTCTAACCCCAATTGGATTCCCCAATGAAGAGTTATGCCAAATCTCCCACAGTGACCTGATTATAGACTAATTCAATAGAGCAAACTTGTACGACATGCCACGTGTCACTGTTTCAACCTTTGACTCTGAAAAATATATAAATAAAAATTAAAGTCCGTCCTCTTTCTGTACCTTCTTACGAAATTTCAATCCGATGCTTAGAAATAAAGTTATGACGATTTTCCCCAGGTCACCTGTTTTGAGTGTAATTCAGGAGTCAGAAAAAAGGCTAACTTCCTCAGATCATATCTCCGAAAATGTCTCGCGAAATGCTCTAAAATTCGGATCCAAAGTTCAGCGCCCAGTCTTCTCAAATGGGTTTTTTTTGCAACTTCTGAAACGTCACATAACAAAAGTTATAGCGAAAATTCCACGATGACTTGTTTGGAGCAGCGAAACCCTAGAATCCAAAGCTCTGATACCAAATGTTATGAAACCAGCTCAAGAAAAGATAGAAAAGATAGATCAACGCCTTAGAATTTAGCCTCTTCGAGGGTGAAACCTCCTTTACATTACATAAATGAACAATTCTTGGATGATACAAATGAAAAGACCTCCTTTCTATATATAGGAGTCTAACGGCTCATAACATAATCAGAGCCAACATAACAATAATAATGTAAGGGCACAATAATAACAATAGTGGGCTTCTATGGGGCAAAATAGTAACAATATGGGCACTACATGGGTACATCAATATAATAAGGGGGTTGTGCTAATAACAATAAGGGGTTACACTAGTAGTATAGGGGCCTAACAGGACATGAGGTGCGAATTTTGTTTGTGGTTCCCAACCATGTGCTGGATCACGATTTTCAAGACATGATTTATGGCCTCAGCTTGAAAATTAGCTTTCAGATAATACGGAGATCATTTCTTGTGGAAAAAACATAACTTGGCTTCCAATTCAGTCACAATATGGTTGTTAATGTCATATTTGTGATCTCTCACAATATCTTTGTGTTGATCAAACCTAGAGATGAAGTGGTTGAAGAAGAGTAGATCCACAATGGAATGATCATTTGAGTAGTTAAGCATAGCCTCAATTCAATCACTAGAATAATATATGGCTACAATGACATAATTATGAATGTCATATGAGGTGGGATTACACTCAATGAATTTAACACCCCATTTTATGAACAGGCTGAAAAATACACTATACAAATGGGATAAATATGGGTGCACATTGTATGGGTATAAATGAAAAATGGACCACACATTTGGCCTGTAGTCACATAGTCCTTAAAAATTAATGAAAAAAAGTACTCGAAACATAATATTTTATGGGTAGTGGATAAACGTGAGAGATGAACACCACATGCTGCCGCATGGCAGTCGTTTGATATGTGTCCAAACTCTTTGTGAGTTGGACATTAAAAATATAAAAAAATCATTCCTGTGGTTGTAAAAGGTATCATTGATGATGATATATTGTTTAGCATTTTGGTGTATGTGTTGATAGTATTCACAAGACAAACTAGTCTAAAACATTTGAGTGTAGATATATATAATGATATTCCCATACCAAGAAAACTTGAGAAAGAATTTCAAAATTGTTAAGAACCTTTGGAGAGAGTGTGATGAACAACTACGATGGAAATTCTATAGCAGACGTTGAACTCCATGGAAGGACATGGAGGAGGGAGCTCCACTCCCTTCTACAAGTAGGTTGTTGCCAATCGAGGCAAGAATCCAATAGAAGAGGTCAGAGGTTTTGCTGAAGAAGGGACAGAGAGCAAGGAAGAAGAGCAAGAGGGAGTTAAAGATCGGGAGAATAAATGCACGAAAGATAAGGAGGAAAATGACAAGGAAAAGGGAGCAAAAACCAAGGGATGGAAGGTACCTTGTAAACCAAAAACTGAAGTTACAACCATAGTGGATCTGAATGATCCTGCTCTATAGGCACACAGGGACTACATGAGGACTTATGCCATCATTTGTAAATTCGTGGGAGTATGGCCCACTAAAAAAGCTTTACAGACATGGATTAAATACCATTGGAAATGAAAAGGGAGCGTCAACCTACATATAGGGTCAAAGGGATTCTTTACTGTGGTGTTCACAAATATTGAGGATAAAGACATAGTGTTTGAAGGAGGATCCTACTTCTATGTAGCTGTAGGCCTCTATATGAGGCTGTGGAAAATGAAATTTGTCTTGGAGCAAGAGGCTTTCACATCAGTTCCAGTTTGTATAAGACTTTACTCACTTCTTCTTGATTACTGGAAAATAGAATCGTTAACAGCCATAGGTAATAAATTAGGGTGCTTTGTCAAATATTCTGAAGCCACTAGAAGAGGAAAATACACTTCCTTTGCACGAATCTGTGTTGAAATGGACCTCTCCGGAGCTCTACCGTATGATGTGATCTTGGAGGTTTTTGATGAAGAATGGGTCCAAATAGTAGATTATGAACATATTCCCTTTAGATGTCACAGATGCCATGAGCATGGACACCTTTTTAGGGACTGCCCTCTCAGTAAAATAGAGAATAAGAGCAAAACTACCATAATGAAAGATACAAAAAGCTTTCAAAATGTGAGACATAGAGGAAAATGGGGTAAAATGGGACCTAAGCAATATCAAGCAGAAGGGCCTCAAGTTAAGCTGAACAGGCTCCAAGTCCTAGAGGAAGAAGAAGAGATGACAAAAGGAGATCAGATTATGGAGGAAAGTCCAGAGGAGAAGGAGACAGAGGAAGAAAAGACCAAACTAAGAATAATAATATACAAAAGTACATTATGATGAGCGATGTAGGACTGGATATGGACCAGATGACCCAGAGCGAGATGGAAATGGGGGACCACGAACTTCAAGAGATTCTCGATAGAGAGCGCCTAGATCTGTAATGGTTCTTGAAACAAGGAACCATGGGAGGGTTAGACTCGTTACCTCAAGAAGAGTTCTCTAGAGTACAACAACTGTACTTATGGAAAACATAGGCTAAAGTGGGGGATAGGCAAGGTAACATGGAAAAATAGGGTCGCAAAGGTGTGAAATCTATAAAAAACACACTAGGATTAGCACCTAGATGTCAAGGAAAGAAAATAGGTAGAAAAAAGAAAAATGAGCTGTTGATGGAATGTGGAAAGCTAATGATAGATTCAGGTAAGATGAAATACCTAACCAGTTACTCTTTCACAAATCTCTAATGATGAAGTTTACCTCTTAGAACATTAGGGGTCTAGGTAGTAAAAGGAAGCAAAAGATTACTTAGTAACAGAATGAAACAAGAAGCTTCAGATATTATTTTTATCCAGGAAGCTAAATGTTCCATTCAAAAAATAAAAGAACTTTATAGAAAATGGCTTAATCTATTTGAGTTTCTAGAAGTCAAGGTAGAAAATACAGCAGGAGACATTCTTACTCTTTGGAATCCCCTAAGATTGGCATAATAGATGCTGAGGATTCTAGAAATTATTTATCAGTGGTGATTCAACCTGTGGGGTAAAGGGAGACCTATCTAGTCACGAATGTTTATGGCCCTTAGAGAATAGATGACAAATTCAGGTTTCTAGATTCTCTTATGGATCTTAGAGAGAGATATATAGAGATACCATGGATTATGGGTGGAGATGTCAACACGATAAAATCACTATCGAAGAAAAAAGGAGGAACCAGAATTCTAAACAAAGATTCCTTAGCTTTTCAATCTTCTATGGAAACTATGATGCTGGTTGACATTGATTCGAGCAATGGTCTCTTTACTTGGAACAATAGAAGAGTAGGAGGGTCTCTTGTCACCTCAAAGCTAGACTGGTTTATCATCTGAAAGGACCTTACACTCAATGATAAAGGTATGGAAGCAAGGATTCTCCCCTACGGAGGATCCGATCACTAGCCTTTTCAACTAGAGATCAGGGGCATTGGTACTCCCAGGAATAGACCTTTTATATTTGAGAATATCTGGCTCACACATCCAAATTTTACCAGCAACGTTTAAAGTTGGTGGTCTAAATATTTTCATATTCAGGGCACAAGTATTTTTCTTCTTCACAAAATATTAAAAGATATCAAGCTCAGGCTAAAGGATTGGAATAAGAAGGAATTTGGCAATATTTTTGAAGGAAAAAAAGTTGTAGAAAACAAATTGCAAATACTCAACCAATCCTTTATCAAAGAGGTCTTTGATAAATTTAGCAATGACAGAGCCACCAAACTTTAGCAGGATTGGGTGAACTTATGTAAACAATAAGAAATATTTTGGAGACAAAAATGTAGAGGCAATGGCTAAAACAAGGAGAATGAAACACCAGATTTTTCCACTGATAAACCTTGGTAAACAAAGCTCACAATAGAATCTCTTCGATCAAGGGTGAAGGAGGGAACCTGCTCAGCACCCATGAAGAGATAGAAGTTGTGTTAGTTCAACACTTTCATGGGATTGTAAAGGAAACCATTTTCAAATAGAGAGCCTTTCATCAAGGATCCAACAAGACATATACCTAGACTAGTGTCCAGAGAGGATAATTTCAACCTAAATAGGCTAGCAAGTGAAGAGGAAATCAGTGAAGTCCTGAAGGAAATGTAGAATTATAAAGCACCAGGCCCTAATGGTTTTAATGTGGATTTCTTTAAAGCTTGCTATAATATTGTTAAACAGGATATTCTAAATGTAGTAGAAGATTCCACGAGGAATAGAACTATTCTGGAGGCACTCAACACCTCCTTAATTTCTCTAATCCCTAAATAGGACAATGCCCTAACTCCTGATAAGTTTAAACCAATATCATTGTGAAATGTGGTTTAGAGGATTATATCCAAGGTTGTGGCCAATAGAATCAAACCTCTTCTCCCCACTATTGTGTCTAGGAAACAATCTGATTATGTGGAAGGCAGACAAATTCTCAACAACATCATTCAAGCACATGAGGTGGTGGACTCACTGACTAACAACAGGAAGGCTGGAATGATCATGCAGTTGGATCTAGCCAAAGCCTATGATAATTTTAACTAGACCTATATAAGGAGGGTTCTTACTACTTTTGGGTTTTATCATAATTGAGTTAGATGGGTCATGGTTCTCGTAACTTCTTCTAGGTTTTCAATTTTGGTAAATGGTTCACCCTCCGAGATTTTTATTCCCTCAAGAGGCCTCGGGAAGGGAGATCCACTTCTCCCTTTCTCTTTATACTTATGATGGAAGGACTTGGTAGATCGATCAAGCAGGCAAAAGAAGATGGCAAAATCAATGATCTTCAACTTTCTGGGAATGGATAGACCTTGACTCATCAACAATTTGTGGATGGTAGCATGCTACGGGGAGTCCCTATAGCCAAAGAAGCTTTGGGATAAAAACAAATTCTAAGTGACTTTTCCATGGCCACAGGTATGGAGGTAAATCTTTCCAAATCTAGGATCTTTTTCTTTAATACATGATATTGCTATTCAAAGGAATATCACCAGAATTATAGGCTTTGAAAGGGATTGTCTTACTTCAATATGTTTGGGAGTCGCTCAAAATTCTAAGCCTCTACATAAGAGCATATGGGAGCCGGTGGTTAATAAGATGCAGGATAAAATCAGGAGTTGGACCATGAGATCTTTAAACTTGGCTAGTAGGTTGGTGCTTACAAAGGCTTCTCTCCAATCTATTCCAATTTTTATGCTATCAATACTCCTAGCAGCAAAAGGAGTTTTACAACAATTTAGAACCATTCAAAGAGACTTCCTCTCTGGAAAGGGGGAGAAAAAAAAGGAAATGGGCCTTGGTAGATTGGGAAAAGAATTGTAAACCCAAAAATCAGGGAGGTCTGGGTTTGGAGGATCCAAAGGTTCTGAGTAGGGCTTTAGGGGCTAAATTATGGTTGAGATGGGTCAAAGAACCAAAGGCTTAGTGGTCTAGTATCTGGACAGAAAAATATGCAAGCACTTGGAAACTTAATGATCATATAAGGATGCCTGGAAATATAAAGGGCTCATACATCTAGAATAAGACCTGGAAGAATAGAGGCTTAGTACAAAATAATAGCTTATGGGAAATAATAGAGGGGGATCTACCACTCTTTTGGGAAGATAAATAGCAATAAGAAGCAACACTGCTAAAAGAGGAATTTGTGGACCTGAAGAGAGAGACAAACATCATAGGGTTATTAGAGGTCAAAGATTTTTGGGACCAAACCAATAATTTAGGTAAATGGAGAAATTGGAGGAACATGGTTTACAAGGATGATAGCCCCTTGAAAGCCAAAGTAGAGGATCTTATACAAATGTTGGAACAAAGGAAGATGATACAGGTAATATCCTTTCCATCTTCCATTGCCATTTGGGCAGAGCCACAAATAATATGGCTGAGTCCATGGCTATGGAACAATGCTTAGAACTCCTGGTGTAGGATAAATGATAAAAGGTGATTATCGAAGCTAACTCTGAGTTAATCATCAACACAGTCAAAAGAATAAGTTGGGGCTCAAACCTGGAGAAGGTTTCAAAACACTGGAGGTTGATCCAGCTCTTTCAAAGGATCCAGCTCGACCTCAGAGGCCTACACATGGTAAGTTTTAACCATGTCCATAGGAAAGCCAACAAACTAGTGGATTTACAGGCTAATCAAGCAGTGTAGTGTACTATTAACAGGGTCACTATGGGTTGGCAAGGGTTACCTTAGGATGGTTGTGAGGAATAGTGTGATTGCCAAGCAGATGAAGATATGATGGTGTATCGTAACAAAACCATTAAGGCATTGTCCAGTTAATTTGATTTAGTTATGAGTTGTAAGTTTTTCTTATTTATGTTCCTTCTTGGGTTGCTCTCGAGACTTAGCTGCCCGGGTGGTTGGCCAGAGGGATGGGGTTTTACTTCACATGGGCTCAAAAATGGGTGCAAAGGTAAAGGTGTGAGTTGCCGGAATCTGGGCTTTAATGGCAGCAAAAATATTCCCGATTCTCTGTACAAGGATGTAAATCTTGTCCACACAGTGGTTTTCGATGTATCAGGAGCCTCTCGGGTGGGAAGCGGTATTTAAGATTTGGCAGCGATCCCATTCATTGTGCTACACGTGGCTATGGGGTGGGTTAGTTTACTACCCTTATCGCATGTTAACTAGCAGTACTTTTCAACCGTCTGATATGATCCCTCGCCGTCAGATCAAACAAGGCAGATCAATTGCCAAGATGCATCGTGCATGTCAGTGGGTCCATAAGGTTAAAAGGCAAACTTCTAAGCATTGCGATATTTTCATTAACCATTGGATGAAGTGGGGGATTCTACAGTCAGGATCGAGTGTGCTTGTTGGTGGGTCCAAAATGTTAATTGGCAGGAGTCTTGGGACATCGATTTCCTCCTTTATTGTGGGATCAGGCCAAGAGTTCTGATGGTGGAGATTAAAGGCTTTGCACCCCACCCAAATTTGGTGGGTAGATATTTAGCCTTGATACTGTTTGATTTTGAGGGTAGTGTTGTTTTTTGCGTAGAGTTTAGAGTTTTAACTCTTAACTTGAGAACCTTGGCTTTGTAGAAGGAAGTGTTGGGTATACGACCAAAGTCCCACATTGACTAGAAGTGGGGAGGACATATCTGTACAATGGTATGATATTGTCCACTTTGGGCCTAAGCCCTCATGGATTTGCTTTTGGACTTACCCCAAAAGGCCTCATACCAATGGAGATATTTGTCCATCCTGATATACCCATGATCCTCCCCACTTCTAGTCAATGTGGGACTTTGGTCGTATACCCAACAGGAAGTTTTGGCTAGGTCCATGATTCATTGTGGATGGTTGTATTCTATGTAAATATTTTTCTGATTTAAGGATAATGAAGGTACGACTCTTGCTTTAACAAAAAAGGATATTCCCATACTAAGGATTAGATGTGCTAATGAAGGAAAATGACTCATTAGAAAATGAATTAGTAACCATTTTCCTAATAGAAGTATGGGGAATATCAAATAACATCTCTGTGAAGACTAAAAATTTCTTCAATTTCATGGCCACAAACTCCACATCAAATCCACACAGGATAACAATCCATTTTGAGTACTTTTCCCATAGGAATTATTTTCCTATAAATAATGGATGGGTTAGGATTCAGTAATGATGACAATATTACGTAAGAGAATGTAGTATGTAAGCCATTGAATATCAAATATAATAGATAGAGCTAACTTTCTAACGTATGTATAACAAAGTTTCATCCCCACTAACACTCTACTAAGGAATTGTATTATATACTTCTTGTGGTTTTAATCATCTTAGAAAAGAATAATTATGAGGGTCAAATCATAAGCTATGAGATATAAAATGAAGTCCTCGTTATGGTCATGTTGCGGCCTCGAAAATCGCTGCAACAACATTGGGGAAACCACCCGGTCCAGACCTTAGTACAACTCCTTTTCCGTTTGGTATAGTGGCTCTGACTGGGGATAATGGGACCAGTATCCTAGAAATAGATAAAGTGGGATGAGTGAATGTTTTATCAGTATCACTAGTGATAGGCGAAAGACTAATACTTTTAACAAAATATAAATAAATGGAACTATCCCGGGAATCTATTTAAGCTCTAAAGCGTAGCTTTTGATGCTCTATATCTGAAAGATAAACATATAGATGTCTGTATCCTTAAGACATAGATATTGAATTATTTATGATTGCTATGCTTAAATAGTTAAGCGCAGCGATTTAAAGTGATATTACTACACTTTACACATCTATATCATTAACATATACATGATTGAAAGTAAAGGCATATCATATAAACATCCAATAGTGGAATGAACAAGATTAGCCGTTATAGCGCATGCATACAGTTAACGATAGCAAGATAATAACATAACAATTCATATACAAAGAATGACTTCAGACAAAGATAAAAGTACCATTTGAGCTGTAGGCCGATCTCAAATATCAATCGCTATGTATGGCTTTTCCTTTAACACATAAGCATTCCTCAATCAACGACAATAGTGCACAATTGAATCAAGCAATTTCTCCATTAAAGTGAAAGCAACTAGCCGAGTTTCATAAAAGAATAAAGGCTGAAGCACAATAGTGCAAACTTCAGTCTGTTAAGTCTATTACAGAATTTTTACGACCCTTTCTAAAGACATGAAAGGGTCTATAAATACTAAACTAATCTAAATATCTACAAAACAGAAATGCTAATTATTCTGATATCAATAACTTCTTGTTGCTATTTCCCCTGGCAATCTGAGGAGCTGGAGGATCACTCATTCTGTCGGCTGTTTATCTTTGAACCTCAGTTGATTGATGGCAAGCATTGGCTCAATCTCAGGAGGTTTGTTGATCCTTGAACTGAGCTGGGCGGCAAAGGTGGCATCTTGGATGTCGGGGATCATACATTGAACGGCATCGGTTAAGCATTTGAGGGCGGCTCTTTGTTCATGAGGCTTGATAAGGAAATGCCAATATGTTTCTATGCTTAAACTGTTAACCCCGACGATCAACCTTCCTCTGTTTTCTAACTCTGGATAACATGTTTGTTCCAATGTATTTGCTGTAGTTACCTTTCCTGGTGTACACTGGGAAACAATGTTTTCTATGTAGAGTGTATCATTAACTAGATCAATCAAATTGTTAGAAGTCAATTTGCACCTTGAAGCTGCCCTTTCTGCCTTCAATACCTGTGTATGCCACACTGTGAATAATATGTCCTTATGAACCTCAAGTATTCTTGGAAAATTGGAGTCTTTTCCCGAATTTGAATCTTGCCTTTCAAGGTGTGCTGTGATAGCTTCATCGGCTTGATTCAATTCATCTCTTGCCTTTTCTACCTGCTCATTCACAGTTGTAGTTAACTCGCAGAGTGGTTCCGCTCGAGAGAGGTATTGAGCCAATAGTTTAACTTGTGCTATAAGCGCATTGTTGATTAACGTTGCCTCTTTTCTAAATTCCATTATCTGCGAGTCTCCTTTAACATTATCCAGCTGCGCTGTAATCTGGGTGATATGCTCATCCTTGGTCTTTAATAATTGCTCATTCGCCGCTTTTAATTGCTCCAAAGCCTCCTTCAACTGATTCTGTTTCTGGATTGCTGCCTGATTGATGTTGTGTTTCTCCTCCTCCCATTGCTTAGCCAATTGGCTATTTATTTGTTGTTGTTCTGCTAATTGTTCCTCGGCTTGTGTTACCCTTTGTTTTATATCTGCCAACACTTTTTGCAAAGTGGAAATTTCCTGGTCTTTAGTCTTTAATAAAAGACTTACCTCCGATGCCTTATCGATAGTAGCAGCTGAATAAGCTCCAGCATATTGTGACAGTTTGGTTAGATCATCGAAGGGATCCAGTTTCTCCTTCCACACTACATTGCCCATGACTGTTCGTTCGGGAAAGATGGAAGGTTGATCAAGCCTTTGTCCCTTTCTCGATCGCTTTACCACGGCTCTATGCTTTGGGCTATAGAAGACATTCAAAGGAGGAATATCTTCCACTTGTAGAGTGACTTGGTCGCTAGGACCTTTCGGAATTATTTCCACATCCTTTGTTTTTGGTGGGCCGCTGGTTCCGCTCAAAGCCTGAGATGAGGTTTTATCCTGTACACTGCTACTTTTTGGAGTATCCGTACTCTGTGAGTCTTTACCTCCACCGATAATGGTGCTGAAATGCTCCCATTCCTTTTGCAATTCAGGGTCTGTGACAACACCTTTATTAGTATTGGTGGTGGTTTGTTTAGAGTGGGACTCCTTACGCAATTGTTCTTGTTTTTCCCTCTCTCGCTGCTCCTGTTCCTTCTGCCTCATCTCTGCCTGTTCTCTTTCCTTCTGTCGTATTTCTGCCTGCTCTCTTTCCTTCTGGTGCTTCTCTGCTTGCTCTCAGTGCTGTCTATCTTCCTCTTCTTTTCTTAAGCGCTCTTGTTGTTCTCTCTTTAAGCGCGCTTGTTGTTCTTTCCTCATATTTTCCTCTTGATTTTTCTTTTGTCGCTCCTTTTGCTCTTTATTATTGGTCTCTATTGTAGCAGGAGGTTCCTTTATCTGCTGTTGGCCAGGCTCGCTGGATGATGCTGTTTGGGCTGGCATTAATAAATCCAGAGGCAGAGTTTGCAACCTTTGTTCTCTGAGTTTATTAAACACAATTAACCCTTCATCGTTATATCGCATCTTGGCGAGTTGTCTGGCCTGAAATATCGATTTGGCTGATTTGAAAATATCATCAAACATGTCTTCTTTATGATCGAATAATGCTAATTTAGCATGTTCCAAAGCAGCATAGGCCGTTCGCTTTGGGTCGAATGGCCTATTTGGAAGTGTAGCAAGATTTAAAGCTTGAATCTTCATCGCTTCTTTTTTTGCATGTTTTAGATCATGCAGGGTGAAGACTCCACATCTGAAGGGGAAAGTAGGCCAGCGCCTTTTCTTCTCCTTTTTAAGAGTCTAGGTGGTGCTTTCCGCTGTAATTTGGTAGCAATCTCCCTTGCTAACAATTTGTCAGGGACATATAAAGAAAGGACATGAGGGTTGGCTTGGCTGCCAAAGACTCTAATATAAGTGAGATATTCCTCTCCAAACCAACTACCCACTACAGGCGAATCAAAAGAGGCTAGGTAGGATATCCTCGGAATAGGATTATCAAAAATTGCATAATATACAGGAACCATGAAACCATTGCAAATCTAATACATGTGGTTTTTATAAGATGTTTTTCACATCTTGCGATGATAAATATGAATGGGCAAGGGGTCCTGTATGGTCCACCTCCAGCCAAGAATAGGGAATTCATAATTAAAACACAAAGTATCCAAGATATATGCACTGTAGTAGAACGGGGGAATTTTCCTCTCAATGACTCTAGTTTTATTACTAAAGTCACTAACAGCTAATGCTAGCTTATCTGAAAGAATAGTGGCCCAATCCATAATAGTGCTGTTTACTGTCGCTTCCATGAGAGGAACCATTTCAATGGTAAAAACGGCTGAGTCATGCAAACCCCACAATCTACACATCATTATACCGGCATAGCAATAAGGAGAACACAAAGAGGTGACTGAGTACTTACCGGAGGCTTCATGTTTGTGTTTATTTGGATTCTGCCTCCATTCCTTGATAGGTTCAGACTCGATCTCGTATTCGCTTGCAAATTGTTTCAGAAAGGCGCTATTATATATCTTCTCTGGCTTAGGCAAATGATACATTTGCCTCAGATCTTCAGGCTTAAATGACCCAAAAATTCTCCCATCCTTTTTGATGAAATTTCTATCAGTGATGGGGATTTCTTCAATTGCCCGTTTGACAACATCAGTATACGGGAGAATTTGCTCCCTTGCTGCAATTCTACGGAGGAAGGAATTTGCCAAATCCTTAAGAGAACATTCCAACTTTTTAGGTGAATCCGCGGTAGCTTCTTCTGCTGTCTGTGTTGGTTTTTCGGCTTCTATCAAATCATAAGTTCCTTGCCAAGTTGTCCTAGCTAGGCCTGCGCATGTTGTGTCGGATATTAAGCCTTTTTTGCTATTTAGCGCCGACTGCCCTGCAGCTGGTGGATTTGAAGCACCTGCAACCTTCTTGGAATTTTTACCCATCATGTCTGAATCCTTTTGTAGAACTGTATTCTGCACAGAGAAGAGAATTCAGCATAACATAGAGATAACAGTAAAACTCAGGGTTGATAGCAAAATGTAAAAGATGAACGTTAATATATTTTGTTTTTATCAAACAGCGCGGAGACGATCTATAGGCAGATCTCAGGACAGGGATTCATTAAGTAACCGTATAGGGCCTACCACCTTATAAATGCCCATTATTCCCAAATTTGGTTGAAAATCTCTTAAAGCATGCAATGGGCGTATGGGCGGCTGAGCGGGAGTGATTATGCCTTAATTATCAATAAATTTGGCTCTCCAATCACTTTAACGGCTTTTGCATTGAGAACCGTGCCTTATCGCATCGCATCGGAAGGGAGCGCATGAATGGCTTTAACAGTGATTTGAATATCGTCGATCACCGATTGCGATATCGCATCGGCGAAAGGCATATATACATTAAGGACGAGACAAGAGGATCGCCGATTGCCGATTGCGAAATCGCATCGGCGAAAAGGCATATGTGCATATGTTACAAAAATAGAAGAGCGGGGCCGATTGCGATATCGCCGATAGCTTTATCGCATCGGGGCTTTACCATGCGGTGTATTAGTGGTGCACATAAGGGGATTGCCGATTGTGATATCGCCGATAGCTTTATTGCATCGGGGGAAGGCCATATGTCATTTGGTGTATTGTTTATGTTTTTTGCGATATGCGATCTTGCGATCGCTTTATCACAAAAACCATATATTCGCTTTATTTCCGCTATTAAATGAATATTGCTTTTAAAGGTTTATGCGTAAAGTAAAGCGCTCCTTTTGATTATCGGTTTTTTCAAAAGTAAAAGTTTTGATATCAATTTTATTTCTTAAAGGGACCCGTTTCATATTTTAATGATGTTGTGAATAAAAATAATATGAAATGGGAGGTTGTTTGCAAAGCACAACAATTGGCGATTCACTGGAAGAACCAGTTATCTCTGAGAAAATCAAAAATACTTTAAAACTTTTTGAAAATAGAGTTCCAATTATAAAGAAAAATTCTGATATAACTAGGTATTTATGCATTCTGAATATCATAAAAGTAATTTTGCTAACTTCCTCCTTTTGCTACTTTAAAATTGATATATTTTAAGTTTAAAATAGGCCTTTGTTGGTTTATAATGATAAAAATAGAAACATCCTTCCAAATCAGCTTTTATAGTAAACTCGCCTGTCATAGGTAGAGCCTCTCCTGCCAGCAAACGTTTATAGTCTCGACAGGGATAGCTTTTAACCATGTAATTGTCCATTGTCCCATCCAATTAAGAGTATGATTATCAGAAAGAATTCAAGACATGCTTTCATATTTTTTTCATCTTTCTTTTTTCTGTTATTGATAAGATAAAAAGTCATTGTCCTGGTTTGGTGGCCAGCTATTGACAATGCCATTCACTGGTAGTAGTCTAACCGAACAAGCTAGCTCATGATGAGACTCCTTGTCTTGAAATTTCAAGCCATTACCCTGTTTTGGTAGGCAGTATTGGTAATGTCAGTTAAGCTATTTCCCTATGAACATGGTAAGCAGGCTTGT
>APFE030089812.1:22279-72272 GCA_000404065.3 Pinus taeda
GTTTGTTAAGCTCTGACTTAATCTGGATTTCCAAATTTGGGTGTATTTTCCTTAACTTCTGCTGAATGGGTTTTTGATTTGGAAGCATTGGAATTGTATGCTGGATAATAGATGTGTCATAAGTCTTTAAGTCATCATATTTCCAGGCAAAAATGTGTTTATTCTTCCTTAACAGTCTAACAAATGCTTCTTTCTCTTCTACAGAAAGTCCTAAATTGACATTCTGAGGAGTCTGCTCAGTACCCAAATTTATCAATTCAAACCTTAGGGTAGAGCTTTGGATCTTTGTATTAGTTACAGGTTTAAACCTGTCTTTTATATCATAAAGATCTTCAAGTTTTACCACAGGTTTGGGAATTGCATTTTCTTTAGGTAATTCTTTTAATTGAGAGTCATGCTCATCTTCTTCAATGATTTGGTTGTTATAGGACTTTTCAGAAGTTAAGAATTGTAGGATATCATTATCATGATTAAATATTCTCCAATTAGTGATGTTATCAGGAATTGAAGGCCTGAAAATCAATTCTACAGAAAATCTATTTGGGTTGTAGTCTTCTGAGGGTAGGAGCTTGGGGGCTACATTGGCTAGTAAGTCAACAGCTGAATTTTGGGACCTAGGAATGGAAGAAATGTTAAATGCTAGAAAATGCGAAGTCAGGTCTTGTACAAGCGATTGGTAGTGCTTAAGGTGATTGGAAAGGCAATGGATTTCATTTCTAACCTGCTTAATAACAATTTCTAAATCGCCAAATACTTTAAGATATTGCACTTTAAGGCCGATTGCTTTATATAAACCCTGAACTAGGGCCTCATATTCGGCTGTGTTATTAGTGCATTCGAATTCTAACCTGCAAGATAGCATTGTCTTTTCTCCATGTGGACTAACCAAGATGCATCCTGCTCCTGAGCCTTCAGAAGACTTAGAGCCATCAAAATACAAAGACCAAAATAAAGGAGTATTCACATTAATATTTACAACTTTCTCATGATCATTAAAACATCTAGAATTATCTGTTTGCGAAAAATTTTCAATTTGAGATGTGAAATGATCAACTGAGAAAGGGGAAGGTTGAGCAACAAAGTTGCCAAAGAATGATTCTGATGAATAGTTACCCAAAATGTTGTTGTTGAAAGCTACAGGATGGTTTTCTTGTTCGAAATTGGTAACTGTATGGGTCATATGTTTTTCTCGGTCTATCTTTATTTGATTTGGCTTACCTTTATAAGGAAGCCACATGTGTGACCAATCAGTAGAAATGTACCCATGTAGTTTTTCGGACCAGTCTCTACTCAAAATCAAACCATAAAACTCAGGTATATCGGCTATAAGAATGTCAATCCTTTGTACTATTCTGGGGTCAGCCGACAACCTGATGGTTACAAAGTTGATTTCTCCAACAACCTGTACCTTAGTTCTGTCTAATTGAACAATATGGATGGCAGACTTCTGGGGTTCTATGTTCAATTTGGAACAAACTGAAGCTGGCATTATGTTAGAAAATGCTCCTGAGTCAATTAAACAGTTGTGTAGGTTTCTATTGTAGATTTCATAAGTTAAGAGAAATGGTGGAGTATGAGAGCTTGACCTGTCCCCGATTAGGACTGAATCTGTAGCTTCAACCATACCTGGAGGGGATTGACCTGAATCATTAGCAGCTTTCGAACTAGGAAGGGGAGTAGAAGGAACAACATTTAATTATTTAAGAAGTAACTTTTGTTGATGCTTTAGCTTGCTATGCTCAAACATGGTTATGTTGGCTTTGGTCTTTTTCATGTCATCAACAATGTTATATTCCATTGAATTAGATACCACTAACATCTTAGAAGTTGAAGGGGAAGTAGAAGTTGTGGGCTGGTTTTGGGGGACTACTGCAGGTGGTTTCTTTGGAGGAACTTTTTCTTTGGCGATAGTAGCACCTGCGCTCCTTTTCTTTGAAGTTGCCTGGACAGGTTCAGAAGTACTTTTACTCCTGGTAGTAACTGGGAAGGCTTCTTCTTCATTATCAGTATCAGGATCAGGGAGTATGAAATCCCACATTCCATGACATTCAGCTACTTCTTCTTCATTGTCAGATGGTGGTGTTGTTTCTTCTTCTTCTTCTTCCTGGTTAGAATCTGCATTAGATATGACATTAGGTGGCTTTGTTTCTATTTTCTTGTAAGTCCTAAAAGGTCTTTTGCTTGATGTTTCGGCCACCTGCTTCTTTATATCAATCATTTCGTTGGACAGTGTTTTCAGGAAATTTTGTAGTCCCTCCATGTCATATGGGTCTTTTGGGTTTTTCTTTTTGGAATCTTCTTTAAAAGAAACTTTCTTAGCTTTTCTATCTTCCAAGGCAGCTTTCTTTTCTAAGGAATTGATGCGTTTTTCCACATCAAGTGCTTCTTTCATGTTTTCTGCTAAGGTAGGTTTCCCAGCCCGATCTACGAATATGGCTATATTGGCAGGTAGGGCAGTGATATACCATTCGCTCCGTATTTGTTCACTTGGTTTGGAAGCTGTAGGGATTTTGTTAAGGAGTTTATTGAAGCGAGCATTAAATTCCTTTATGGGTTCCCTATGTTCTATTCTCAGATTGGAGAGATCGTTAATCAGAGTTGCTAAAGATCTATCATCTCCGTACTTAGTAAGAAATTGCTCTTGGCATGTATCCTAACTAGTAATAGAACCAGAGGGTAGGGAGAAATACTAGGATCCTGCTGATCCTTGCAAAGTATAAGGGAAGAGTCTGACAACAACATCTTCTTGTGTTACCCCTTTCAAGTTGACCGACAGCATGAAATTATTAATGTGTTCTTCGACCTGAGTTCCATCATCTGGATTGAATTTGGGGAGCCATTTCTCAGGAGCATCTGGTAAAGGATGCAATGGTGCAGGCATGTTGACCGCACCAGGTCTGGTCCATGGATCTACCATTGTGATTCCAGATGTACGCGAAGTAGATGATATTGAGGGGTGAGCAGATTGAGATGTTGAGGCTTCTGTTCCCTGGTGGACAAAAATATGTAATGGAGGAGTGGGTAGTTGACTTTGCAGATGGGGAGATGAAATGGATGATATGGAAGAAAGTTCTCCACTATCAGACCCTTCAGTATATCTCTTGGCCCTTTTCCTTTCGGGTAAAGGGAACTCAGTGGGTTCTATACCAAGTTTTCCACTTTGGAGTTTGGTAAGCGGACGAGATAAATTGAACTGCGAAGTCACACTGCTTTGTGATACCTCAGATCTCTGTGGTGAAATCGAGAATCTCTGAAGTTTGTGGATAAGAGACTGGACTTCAGGGGATTCAAGACTTAATTGTTTTGGAGTATAATGGGTGTGAGCAGTGGTGGTTGATTCCTGTTGTTCTTGATCGTGTGTTGGAGATCCAGCATGCGATCGAGAATAACTAGGAGAATTGGAGGGAGAATTACTCTTAGAATGGCTTGCAGGCTTGGGTTTTCTTGCCATTCACAGTCAGGGCCCTCCTTCTAGCACCAAAAATGTTGAGGCCTCGAAAATCGCTGCAACAACATTGGGGAAACCACTCGGTCCAGACCTTAGTACAACTCCTTTTCCGTTTGGTATAGTGGCTCCGACTGGGGATAATGGGACCAGTTTCCCAGAAATAGATAAGGTGGGATGAGTGAATGTTTTATCAGTAACACTAGTGATAGGCGAAAGACTAATACTTTTAACAAAATATAAATAAATGGAACTATCCAGGGAATCTATTTAAGCTCTAAAGCGTAGCTTTTGATGCTCTATATCTGAAAGATAAACATATAGATGTCTGTATCCTTAAGACATAGATATTGAATTATTTATGATTGTTGTGCTTAAATAGTTAAGCGCAGCGATTTAAAGCGATATTACTACACTTTACACATCTATATCATTAACATATACATGATTGAAAGTAAAAGCATATCATATAAACATCCAATAGTGGAATGAACAAGATTAGCCATTATAGCACATGCATACAATTAACGATAGCAAGATAATAACATAACAATTCATATACAAAGAATGACTTCAGACAAAGATAAAAGTACCATTTGAGCTGTAGGCCGATCTCAAATATCAATCGCTATGTATGGATTTTCCTTTAACACATAAGCATTCCTCAATCAATGACAATAGTGCACAATTGAATCAAGCAATTTCTCCATTAAAGTGAAAGCAACTGGCCGAGCTTCATAAAAGAATAAAGGCTGAAGCACAATAGTGCAAACTTCAGTCTGTTAAGTCTATTATAGAATTTTTATGACCCTTTCTAAAGACATGAAAGGGTCTATAAATACTAAACTAATCTAAATATCTACAAAACAGAAATGCTAATTATTCTGATATCAATAACTTCTTGTTGCTATTTCCCCTGGCGATCTGAGGAGCTAGAGGATGACTCATTCTGTCGGCTGTTTATCTTTGAACCTCAGTTGATTGATGGCAAGCATTGGCTTAATCTCAGGAGGTTTGTTGATCCGTGAACTGAGCTGGGCAGCAAAGGTGGCATCTTGGATGTCGGGGATCATACATTCAACGGCATCGGTTAAGCATTTGAGGGCGGCTCTTTGTTCATGAGGCTTGATAAGGAAATGCCAATATGTTTCTATGCTTAAACTATTAACCCCGGCGATTAACCTTCCTCTATTTTCTAACTCTGGATAACATGTTTGTTCCATTGTATTTGTTGTAGTTACCTTTCTGGGTGTACAATGGGAAACAATGTTTGCTATGTAGAGTGTATCATTAACTAGATCAATCAAATTGTTAGAAGTCAATTTGCACCTTGAAGCTGCCCTTTCTTCCTTCAATACATGTGTATGCCACTCTGTGAATAATATGTCCTTATGAACCTCAAGTATTCTTGGCAAATTGGAGTCTTTTCAAGGTGTGCTGTGATAGCTTCATCGGCTTGATTCAATTCATCTCTTGCCCTTTCTACCTGCTCATTCACAGTTGTAGTTAACTCGCAGAGTAGTTCCGCTTGAGAGAGGTATTGAGCCAATAGTTTAACTTGTGCTATAAGCGCATTGTTGATTAACGTTGCCTCTTTTCTAAATTCCATTATCTGCGAGTCTCCTTTAACATTATCCAGCTACGTTGTAATCTGGGTGATATGCTCATCCTTGGTCTTTAATAATTGCTCATTCGCCGCTTTTAATTGCTCCAAAGCCTCCTTCAACTCATTATGTTTCTGGATTGCTGCCTGATTGATGTTGTGTTTCTCCTCCTCCCATTGCTTAGCCAATTGGCTATTTATTTGTTGATGTTCTGCTAATTGTGCCTCGGCTTATGTTACCCTTTGTTTTATATCTGCCGACTCTTTTTGCAAAGTGGAAATTTCCTGGTCTTTAGTCTTTAATAAAAGACTTACCTCCGATGCCTTGTCGATAGTAGCAGCTGAATAAGCTCTAGCATACTGTAACAGTTTGGTTAGATCATCGGAGGGATCCAGTTTCTCCTTCCACACTACATTGCCCATGACTGTTTGTTTGGGAAAGATGGAAGGTTGATCAAGCCTTTGTCTCTTTCTCGATCGCTTTACCATGGCTCTATGCTTTGGGCTGTAGAAGACATTCAAAGGAGGAATATCTTCCACTTGTAGAGTGACTTGGTCACTAGGACCTTTCGGAATTATTTCCACATCCTTTGTTTTTGGTGGGCCGCTGGTTCCGTTCAAAGCCTGAGATGAGGTTTTATCCTGTACACTGCTGCTTTTAGGAGTATCCATACTCTATGAGTCTTTACCTCCACCGATAATGGTGCTGAAATGCTGCCATTCCTTTTGCAATTCAGGGTCTGTGACAACACCTTTATTAGTATCGGTGGTGGTTTGTTTAGACTGGGACTCCTTAAGCAATTGTTCTTCTTTTTCCCTCTCTCATTGCTCATGTTCCTTCTGCCTCATCTCTGCCTGTTCTCTTTCCTTCTACCATATTTCTGCCTGCTCTCTTTCCTTCTGGTGCTTCTCTACTTGCTCTCGGCGCTGTCTATCTTCCTCTTCTTTTCTCAAGCGCTCTTGTTGTTCTCTCTTTAAGCGCGCTTGTTGTTCATGCCTCATCTTTTCCTCTTGATTTTTCTTTTATCGCTCCTTTTGCTCTTTATTATTGGTCTCTATTGTAGCAGGAGGTTCCTTTATCTGCTGTTGGCCAGGCTCACTTGATGACGTTGTTTGGGATGGCATTAATAAATCCAGAGGCAGAGTTTGCAACCTCTATTCTCTGAGTTTATTAAACTCAATTAACCCTTCATCGTTATATCGTATCTTGGCGAGTTGTCTGGCCTGAAATATCGATTCGGCTGATTTGAAAATATCATCAAACATGTCTTCTTTATGATCGAATAATGCTAATTTAGCATGTTCCAAAGCAGCATAGGCCGTTCGCTTTGGGTCGAATGGCCTATTTGGAAGTGTAGCAAGATTTAAAGCTTGAATCTTCATCGCTTCTTTTTCTGCATGTTTTAGATCATGCAGGGTGAAGACTCCACATCTGAAGGGGAAAGTAGGCCAGCCCCTTTTCTTCTCCTTTTTAAGAGTCTGGGTGGTGCTTTCCGCTGTAATTTGGTAAGCAATCTCCCTTGCTAACAGTTTATCAGGGACATATAAAGGAAGGACATGAGGGTTGGCTTGGCTACCAAAGACTCTAATATAAGTGAAATATTCCTCTCCAAACCAACTACCCACCGCAGGCAAAAGAGGCTAGGTAGGATATCGTCGGAATAGGCTTATCAAAAATTGCATAATATACAGGAACCATGAAACCATTGCAAATCTGATACATGTGGTTTTTATAAGATGTTTTCCACATCTTGCGATGATAAATATGAATGGGCGAGGGGTCCTGTATGGTCCACCTCCAACCAAGAATAGGGAATTCAGAATTAAAACACAAAGTATCCAAGATATATGCACTATAGTAGAATGGGGGAATTTTCCTCTTAGTGACTCTAGTTTTATTCCTAAAGTCACTAACAGCTAATGCTAGCTTATTTGAAAGAATAGTGGCCCAATCCATAATAGTGTTGTTTACTACCGCTTCCATGAGAGGAACCATTTCAATGGTAAAAACGGCTGAGTCATGCAAACCCCACAATCTACACATCATTATATCGGCATAGCAATAAGGAGAACACAAAGAGCCGACTGAGTACTTACCAGAGGCTTCATGTTTGTGTTTATTTGGATTCTGCCTCCATTCCTTGATAGGTTCAGACTCGATCTCGTATTCGCTTGCAAATTGTTTCAGAAAGGTGCTATTATATATCTTCTCCGGCTTAGGCAAATGATACATTTGCCTCAGATCTTCAGGCTTAAATGACCCAAAAATTCTCCCATCCTTTGTGATGAAAGTTCTATCAGTGATGGTGATTTCTTCAATTGCCCATTTGACAACATCAGTATAAGAGAGATTTTGCTCCCTTGCTGCAATTCTATGGAGGAAGGAATTTGCCAAATCCTTAAGAGAACATTCCAACTTTTTAGGTGAATCCATGGTAGCTTCTTGTGCTGTCTGTGTTGGTTTTTCAGCTTCTATTAAATCATAAGTTCCTTGCCAAGTTGTCCTAGCTAGGCCTGCGCATGTTGTGTCGGATATTAAGCCTTTTTTGCTATTTAGCGCCGATTGCCCCGCAGCTGGTGGATTTGAAGCACCTGCAACCTTCTTGGACTTTTTACCCATCATGTCTGAATCCTTTTCTAGAACTGTATTCTGCACAGAGAAGAGAATTCAGCATAACACAGAGATAACAGTAAAACTCAGGGTTGATAGCAAAATGTAAAAGATGAACGTTAATATATTCTGTTTTTATCAAACGGCGCGGAGACGATCTATAGGCAAATCTCAGGACAGGGATTCATTAAGTAACCGTATAGGGCCTGCCACCTTATAAATGCCCATTATTCCCAAATTTGGTTGAAAATCTCTTAAAGAATGCAATGGGCGTATGGGCGGCCGAGCGGGAGTGTTTATGCCTTAATTATCAATAAATTGGGCTCTCCAATCACTTTAACGGCTTTTGCATTGAGAACCGTGCCTTATCGCATCGCATCGGAAGGGAGCGCATGAATGGCTTTAACAGTGATTTGAATATTGCCGATCGCCAATTGTGATATCGCATCGGCGAAAGGCATATATGCATTAAGGACGAGACAAGAGGATCGTCGATTACTGATTGCGAAATCGCATCGGCGAAAAGGCATATGTGCATATGTTACAAAAATAGAGGAGCGGGGCCGATTGCGATATCGCCGATAACTTTATCGCATCGGGGCTTTACCATGCGGTGTATTAGTGGTGCACATAAGGGGATTGGCGATTGCGATATCGCCGATAGCTTTATCGCATCGGGGGAAGGCCATATGTCATTTGGTGTATTTTTTATGTTTTTTGCGATATGCGATCTTGCGATCGCTTTATCGCAAAAACCATATATTCGCCTTATTTACGCTATTAAATGAATATTGCTTTTAAAGGTTTATGCGTAAAGTAAAGCGCTCCTTTTGATTATCAGGTTTTTCGAAAGTAAAAGTTTTGATATCAATTTTATTTCTTAAAGGGACCCGTTTCATATTTTAATGATGTTGTGAATAAAAATAATATGAAATGGGAGGTTGTTTGCAAAGCACAACAGGTCAGGAGGTATTACTATCATGGCTAACACCTAAGGCTATTTTAAGGCATCGAGAGGTAATCGTGCCTTGTCATCATGTAGAAATGGTGCATTATTTTTTAGAAGGAAAATGAGATAGTTTGTAATATCAACATAGTCTGTAGTTAATTGATCTAATACATTTACTTTTCCTTACAAACTCTAAATTTAACTAGTAATCTGAGGAGGAGTGATATTGTTGATCACCTTGACCTTGAAAGGATCAACCATGATCCCATTCTTGGACATAATTGTCTCACTTGAAATTTGGCATCATTTGACACCCTCCTTTTTTTATTATTAATTTATTTTCACTATTCTATAACCTTGTCTTAGTCCATTCTAATACTTATATGAGGAATTTAGGCATAAAGTGTTTTCAATTGTAGTTATCTAGTATTTCATATGAGTTTATGATTAAACATTAGAAAAATAACATATTTATATTTATATTTGAGCTAATATGCAAAGACGAGGTGCTAGAAAAATTCTTGTGAATATTGTGATGTTTCCATAGTGGAGATATTGATTACAGATGAAACAACTTTATATTTTGTTGCTATAACTACCATTTATATAAGTTCGAAATTTTTTGCTATGACTCTTACTATTGCAACTTTTGTTCCCAGGAACCTCATTGTTGCAACTCCTGTTTTAGCAACTCTTGGAATTTTTATTGGCCTATTTTGGTCCTTAGAGTTAGTACCAATCAATGATACTATTGTTGACCACTTGAATAACCTCTAACTACTACTTTGGCATAGTTTCCTACCCAACTACATTGACCTAGTGCATCTTAGGCCGGCCATATGCCTTCAACTGCATAAAGAACCCTCCTTCCATGTGACTGAAGCCAAAATTTCTTAGTATTTGTAATGTGGACATGGCTCATGTTCTATAGGATTATAGTTCCTATGAGATCAATTTGGATGGTCATATTATCTTATCTATTCAAGCGATCTTGGGTGCATTACTAGAGAATCTTCCTAACGTCTCTTCACCCTAATTGTCTACATTCATCCTCCTTAGTGACTCTCTCTCTTTATATACTAAGGTATCCTATAGGCTGAAAAGGGGAGTTAGAGTCAAAATCAGAGAGTTATGGTGTCAGTTCTATTTAAATACTATGATTCACTTCTTTTTTAGGTCATATTGCTCGAAGAGGGGGAGACTCTGTCGAAATTTAGAGAGGAAATTCCATATGTAAAGATATACATGTATCGTTTAGCTGATGATAATTAAGAATATATATTCCCTTTCCTTTTACTCTTCACAGCTTATGATTTAATTAATTAATTCAATTTATTTCTTTCTACATATTTAATTCCTTCGCATATTTATTTGATTGATTAATTTGATTTATTTATTTTTTAATGTGTACTTTCTTTGCATATTTATAAAATTCTTAGGTCCCTATACCACTAGTGTAGCCCCATATTTCTATTTTTTTTCTCATGTAGTCCCCATATTATTATTATTATGCCCCATAGAAGCCCACTATTATTACGGTTGTGCCCTTAAATAATTATTGTTATGTAGGTTCTGATTATATTGTGACTCTTTAGACTCATATATATAGAAAGGGGACCTTGTCATTTATATCATCCAATATTTGTTTATTTATGTAATGTAAAGGTTGTTTCCCCCTTGAAGAGGATAATTTTCAATTTTTTTATCTATCTCTTTTTTGAATTTGTTACATAACATTTGGTATCACACGCTTTGGATTCTAGGTTTTTGCTGCTTCAAACTAGTCATCGTGGAATTTTCACTTTAAAGTTTTTTCTACAATGCTTAAGAAGCTGAATTGGAACCACATGGAGAAAAAATCTTTTTGAACTTAGTGTATCAATTTCAAATCTTGTCTCCCTATATTTTTTGGGATAGGATCCGAGGAATATAGGGTTTTTGCAGGCTCTAGCATTCCATCTCAAATTGGTGACCTAGGGAAAATTGTGATAACTTTCTCTCCAAGAATAAGATTTAAATTTCATAAAGAATGATTTAAATAATACAGACATTAGTTTTTTTGGGATAGGATCCAAGGAATTTATGGCTTTTTTAGGCTCTAGAATTCCATCTCATATTAATGACCTAGGGAAAATTGCGATAACTTTCTCTCCAAGCATAAGATTTAAATTTCATAAAAAATGATGGAAATAATATAGACATTAATGTTTTTGGGATACGATCCAAGGAATTTAGGGTTCTTGTAGGCTCTAGAATTCCATCTCAAATTGGTGACCTAGGGAAAATTGCGATAACTTTCTCTCTAAGCATAAGATTTAAATTTTATAAAAAATGATGGAAATAATATAGACATTAGTTTATTTGGGTATAATTTTCGTGGTATAATGTTGAAATAGTGACGCTTGGAACTCCACACAAGTTCACGCTATTGAACCAATTTATAATCAGGTCATCGTGGGTGATTGGGAATAAATATTTCTTGAAGAATCCAATATTGGTCTAGCCTATTGGGTTGGAAATAAGACACATAGAGATACTATAGGATTAAATTTTAGATATTTGATATTAAGAATTATAGATATATAATAGCTGCAATATTTAGCTCCTAAAAGCAAGAGATAGGTGTGTATTTTTCAAATTTTTCATAAATTTTGTTTGAAAAATTAGTTTCAAGTGATTCAAAGGGAATGGTGAAGCATAAAAAAATTATTTTATTCCAAAATGAATCTAATTAAGAAAATGGAAGTACCTAATAAGAAACCAAAATTCTCTACTACAAGGCATGAAGAAGGGGAAGAAATTCAACATGATATATCAAAATTACAAGACCAAGTGCAAATAATTTAGCTCTCACAAAGAGTAACCAAGAATAAAATGGAAGCTATGATGGATAACTTGAAGAATGGTTTAAAATCACATATGTAAGGTTTCAAGTGTGGATTAAAATTATACATGGAAGGTTCGAAGGATGATTTAAAAATAGACATGGAAGCTTTGAAAGAAGGTTTGGCAAAGTTGTTTCAAGAAAGGGTTCCAATGGCGAAAATATATTAGATTAAACTGATGATGAGAAGAAAATAAATTGTAATCATTATTTCGTAGACTCTAACGTTGGATTAATTAAAGACCCAACATATTCTAAACATCGAGATGATGAAGTTTGATTGCAAGAATTTGACAACATGGATACCACATATGGAGCAATATTTTGATCTCCATAATGTTCAACACACACAAAAGGTACACATTCAAACTTCATATTTAGAACCAAATTGGTTTGTATGGTATCAATGGATTTTTCTCGTAAACCACTTGTCATTTGGTCAATTTTTATGGAGGAAATGATAGCACATTATGAGGATACAAATAGATACACCTTCTTTATCTTATTGATAAATCTCAAATAAAAGGGTTCAATGGAAGATCACATCGAAGACTTCCAAATATTGAATATAAGGGTAAATTATATTCTAGAGCATCATAGGATTGATGTCTTCATAGGAAATTTAAAGGATAACATCCAACATGGGGTTCACCTTTGAGAACCTTATTCATTGGAGAAGGCATTGAGGGTGGCAAGAAAATTTGAAAGAAAAATTATGGAAACAAGGAAGCATACCACTGACAACTGTAAATATGTAAGTGTTTCTATTCCTAGCTTTCCATAACCTACAATGTTGACACCATAAAAATTGGAGGAAAAAATAGGAAAAGGTATTTGTTACAGTTGTGATAGGAAATACACTAAAGCTCATAATTGTGCTAACAAGAAATTATTTTACATGGATTGTGAAGAGGAGGAAGAAAATGAACAAGAAATGTCAAAAGAAGAGTATAAATCATAGGAACCAACCCCAGAGAAAGAACAAATGAATTTGACCATATCTTGTAATGAAATTGTATGAATTACCACTCAAACTCTTAAGATAAAGGGACATATCAAGAAGACAAAGGTAATAGTGTTAATTAGTTCTAGTAGTACCCATAATTTTATTCACTGGAATATTGCCATGGAATTGAATTGCTTCATATCTTTGCCAACACAGTGTCAGTTGATGCTTTCAAATGGAGGAACTATAAATTGATCTCAAAAGTGCTATAATATTAAGCTAACCGTTGGGGAATATGTGTTGAATAGTCCAATGTTTTCCATTCCAATGGGTGGTATTGATGTTGTACTGTGAATCCAATGGTTACAATATTTGGGTATGATAGATTTTAATTTTAAAGAACCTTTCTTGAAATATTTTTGTGAAGGAAAGGAAGTTGAAGTAAGGGGTATCATAGGGAAACCTACAAATATAATTAAATCGAATGGCATGACAAATCTTCTAAAGAAGAACAATGGGGTGTAATTGCATAGTTGTGCTCACTGCAAATTCAAACATTGAAATAATCTTTTTCTCTAGACCTCCAAAAATCCTTCGACAATCATTCCAAGGTATTTGAGACTCCCAAATCCCTCCCACTTATTCGTGATCATGAAAAGCCTATTCATTTGATTGGAGGAAGTGTTCCTCAAAACATCAGGTCTTACAAATATTCCTATGTCCAAAAATGTGAAATTGAACGTATGGTTGTAGAAATGCTAGAAGTCGATATAATTCAAAGTACTCAAAGTTATTTCTCTGATCTTGTAGTATTGATGCATAAGAAGAATGGATCATGGTGCATGTTTTTGAAATATAGGGAGCTCAAAAAGCCCAATATTAAAGAAAAAATTTCCTTTCTTGTCATTGAGCAATTGTTGGATGAGTTACATGGAGAAATTTACTTCACCAAGTTGGATCTTCAATCAAGATATCACCAAATTAGAATGAAGATTGAAGACATTCTAAAAACAACATTTAGAAATCATGAGAGTCATCATCAATTTTTGGTCATGCCTTTTGTCCATACAAATGCACCTTCTACATTTCAATGTTTGATGAATTCCATGTTAAAACCCTTCCTTAGAAAATTTGTGTTAGTATTTTTTATGATATACTAATCTAAAATATGTCTTGGAGGGATCATGTTCAACATGTTGATAGGGTGCTCAAACTATTAGAGGAGAAATAATTAAACGCAAACACCTCTAAATATTGCTTTGGAGTACAAGAAGTGGAATATTTGGGTCATACTGTATATCATGATGGTGTTAATGTAGACCCTACTAAATTTAAAGACATTAAGGAATGGAAAATCCCAACAACCATAAATCATCTTTGAGAATTTCTTGGGTTGATAGTATATTATCGCAAGTTTGTTAAGAATTATGGAACAATAGAAGCACCTCTAACAACATTATTGAAGAAAGATTCATTTTCTTGTACTTCAGAAGCAGCTAAGGCCTTTTAACATCTTAACGAGGTAATGTTCCAAGCACTAGTCTCAACTACACCAGAATTCACAAAAACTTTATTGTTGAATATTGTGCCTCATGAAATGTAATTTGTGTTGTTTTAGTGCAAGAAGGAAGACCCATTTCTTTTGAAATTCATCGAATCAATTGAAATTATTTACAAAAAACTATTTATGAGAAGGAAATGTTTGCAATAGTTCATGCACTAAAGCAATCACAACATTACCTAATGGGAAGAAATTTTAAGGTAAAAAAATATGATGATAGCCTTAAATAATTTCTAGGACAAATATTATCTTCTGAAGAGAAGAAAAAATGGGTCACAGATATGTTGGGTTATGACTTTAAAATCATCTACAAAAAAGTGAAGATTTTTTCTTTTCAGGCATACTCTTAAGAAAGGATGAGTGCGTGGAAGGATTTCTTTGTGCCATTTCTATTATCCAACCATCTTGGATAACCAATGCAGGGGATTAATGAAAGAATGACAAAGAAGTGTAGATGCTCATTCAAAATTTGCAGCAAGATCCTAGTATATATGATACATTTACCTCGAAAAATAATTCATTATTGTTCAAAGATCCCTTATATCTTTGTAAGAATTCCCAACTCAAACAAAATATTCTTTTGGAATTTCACACCTCTCCCTTAGCAGGGCACTCAGGATTTTTTTAAAAACTGCCATAGTGTCAAGAAGGAATTTTTTGGGAGGGCCGTAAATATGATATTCAAATGTTTATGAAGGAATTTTTGGTTTTCCAACAAAGTACAATTAAGACAATTAATACATTGGGTTTGTTAAAACTTCTAGAAATTCGAAGTCAACATTGGGAGGAGATTTCAATGGATTTTATCACCGGTTTACCCAAGTCTAAAGGAAAGGGTGTAATCGTGGTGGTAGTTGATAAACATATTAAGTATGCACCATTTTGAGAATCATCTCATCCATTTAAGGCTAGTACAGTTGCTACTCCATTTATGGAAACAATTCAGAAGCTACATGGAAACCAAAATATTATTGTAAGGGAGAGAGATCCATTTTCACTCAAAATTTTTGGATGAAATTATTTTCTTTTCTAGGTAATAAATTAGATCATAGCTCATCTTATGATCCGCAATCTGATGGGAAAACTGAGATAGTGAACAAATGTTTGAAAGGATATCTTTGGTACTTTATATCTCATAAACAAACATAATTGGTCAAGTGGTTACGTCTACTTGAATGGTGGTATAAGACTTCCTTCCATACTATAGAAAAAATAGCCCCATTTATGGCACTTTATGGATATCATCTACCATCCATCACATAATATTGAAGAGAAAATTCTAATGTTCAAGTTGTGGAATATCACATCAAGCATCATCAACAAGTTCTCCAACTCTTACAGGATAAACTCACTTTCGCACATAACCAATTGAAACAGTAGGAAGATCAAGAGCACAGTGAAAGAAGCTTCAATTTAGGTAACTAGGTATTCTTATAACTACAACCATAAAAAATATCCCTCAAGAAGGCTGATAAGGATAATAAATTATCACTCAATTACTATGGTCCTTACAAGGTGCTACAAAATATTTGTACTATGGCATACAAATTAGAGCCTCATGAATCTTCCTGAATGCACCCTGTTTTCCATGTTTTATGCTTAAAGAACGTTATAGGTGACTACCTCCCAGTTCAAAAAATATTTCTAGAAGCTGATGAGGAAGGAAAAATAACATTGGAACCTAAAGAAGTCATACAAAAAAGAACCCAACAACTACGAAATTGATCAATATTCAAAGTATCTCATTGAGTGGAAGAACTTACCCATTAAGATTCCACATGGGAGGATCAAAATTTTATACATAGACATCCAGATCTACTCAAGCACTGATGAAAACACATTTTTGAAGAAGAGGGGTATGTTAGGTCCATAAAATATTAGTTTAGCCCCTATTTGTTATTTTTGTGCCAATGTAGTCCATGTATTGTTATTATTGTGCCCCTTAGAAGCCCACTATTATTATTGTTGTTCCCATACATTATTATTTTTTTGTAGGCTTTGATTATATTTTTACCCCTTAGAGTCCTATATACAGAAAGGAGGGATTGTGTTTTGTATCATCTAATAATTTTTCATTTATGTAATGTAAAGAAGGTTTCCCCCTCGAAGAGGATAATTTTGAAGTCGTTGATCTATCTCTTTTTAAACCGGTTATATAACAATTTTTTTATTCACTAAGTTCGTCAATTTCATTCATACTATGAACATAAAAAGTGTTGGTAAATATAAACACTTTTTTCTATGGTGGTAGGGCCCACTCCAATAGAATAGAGAATAATAAAAAAAATAGATACTTCACTTTTCTAGTTGTGTTATTTGGTTCACTTCTTATTTCTTTACGTAGAATTTATTTTATTTACTTCCATAATTGATTTAGAGTTTTATGGTCAAGTCCCACAAGCACAACCACTTGAGGATGGGCCTTGTTAGCTAGGTGACCTAGGATCAAACCTTACAAAATCTGTTGTGTCCGTGCTGGGGGGAGGACGCAAGCTAAAATCCAAATGGCTTAGGGCTCTGGTGGTTAAGACTAGGTGTGATCCCTAGGTGATTTTGACAACTTAGATGCCCTTGCCTTGTCATTTATCAAGCCATATGTCAATATTGGATGAACATAGATCACTTAACAAAGAAATAAGAAAAAATTCTAATTTTATGATTTTATCTACTAATGTAATTAATTATTTGTACGCGAAATTTCTTATGAAATTGATTATTCATTCAACATGCTTATATTTTAAGTTGTATTGAAATAATTTATTTTGTTGAAAAAATATGCTCATTGAGAATCATTACACTTTTCAATTGCTCTAGAAACAAGGATCATCTTCGTAAGAACTAGTCATCCATTCATTTCTTCCTATGTGATATATTTACTACAAGTGTGTTTAATTTCTCACAAGAATGTTTGCATTCTTGAAATTGTATTGAATAATCTACAAGTGTGTCTACCTTCCTTACAAGCATGTTTACTTTCTAGAAAGCATGTTTACTTTCATACAAGTGCGTATAATTTCCTACAAATAACTTTAGTTTCTTTACTTTTCAAATTGTAGAACATTTTCAAGATTTTCTAATATTTGTACTCAATATGAAAAGGTGATCATTGATAATAAAACTACAAAACAAACCAATAAAATTTCAAAATGTAACATGTTTATATAGTACACAGTAAATCACAAGTCAATAGAAGCTCCAAGATGAAAATTAAATGCACTATATTTTGGTTATCTATTTGAGAAATTAGAATTCCCATCATTCTTAGGGGTATTCTCAAGGAGCTAATAGAGGAACATTTTTCCTGCATTGGTTTGAATTTCATATTTTTGCATGCATATGAGTTTACATTATTTTCCTACTTTTAGAGAACATGATATATCCCATTTGGATATATTGATTAAACTGATTAAGAAAATTGTGGTGCAGTAGAAAAAAACCCATATTACTAACCTTCCTTTGGTAGAAAGCTAGGAAGGAGGAAATGAAAAACATTTATAAATGAAGAGGAATTGATGGGATGTCAAAGCCTTGAAGCTTGAGGTATGAGATGCATTATGAATTTAATGAATTTGGTATGTTTTAAAATCACATCTTTTTTATAAGAAAAATCTTCTCTTTTCATTCTTCCCACTCCTCCCTCCCTTATGACACCTAGTCTTTTTGTTTTTGAGGAAATGTACACTAAATAAATGAATCAATATTTAATAAATTAATGGTTACCAATAGTTCTTCAATATAATTGGTAACTATTTATTAAATGTCTCAAATCCTTGATTTTATTTGTAAATCGCTATTTTCATATTGACATTGGTATATAAAATGTAGAACAATCTCCTATCAAACTACTAAGCATAGTGCTTTGGTACCTATGTGTCTCAGTAGATATAAATGTGTCAATAGTATGAATAATGGTTCAATCCCCACATTAAGGTTGATGTTTTTCCTTTGGAATATAATAGGTTCCCATTAAACCTATACCTATGTACCCGTGTTTGGCCCAAAAAACATGGCGGGTTCCCATATTATATATTTCCTTTAATTACAACCCTATAAGTTAACAAAAGGAGTATCATCATATCATAGATATAGTCCATGATCTCTCAAAAGAATTCAATTTTCATAATATCTTACTATTTATTTCGTAATATGGTAAATACCACTAACATTGATATCTCATGCATCTAAACCATTCTCCTATAGAACTAGGGAGCACCATGGTTGTATAACTAGGTGCCTCTATTAAACCTTATATAAGTATTGTGTTAACCAAAAAACCCTTATTAAGCCCTGTATATTTAGTTATTACATCATTATTGGTATATCATTGTTATGTAGGTTAGAACCTCTTATGATCCCACTTTATTATAATTGTATCATTTGTCTCCTATATATACACTAAGGAGACCCAGTCTTAGAATCATCAAATATTGTCTTGCTCATTATACTCATTTTATAAGGAGGTTAACCTTTAGAAGTGGATTGTAATTATCTTTTTCTTATCAATTTTAAAGTGGAAATATCATAACAATTCATATCAGAGATCCTGATCCTAGGGTTTTGATGTTTCAAACAAGTCATCACAAAATTTTCTTTAAATAAAAAATTTCTATGACATTTCCGAAGGTGAGAACAGAAGAACATTTAGAATACATCCTAATAAATATGTGGTTCGATTTCCATCTCTTGGTTCAATACATGTTTGTAGATATGGTCTAATGAAACTAGGGTTTTTGAAATATCCTAATTATGTCTCAAATAGGTTAGTTCGATATTTTCACTATAACATTATTTTTGTGAGGCTTTAAACTTTGAAACTTTGTCCACAATAAAGAAAAATCATGTTGACCATCTGGTCCATGTTAAGTAGTTTGGTTCATTATATTTTCATATATATCCTCCAAGGAATATAGGGTTTTTGTATGCTCTCAAATTCAATCTCAAACAAGCAAGTTTGGACTTTTTACTATAAATTTTTCTCTCTAAGGTTTCATAAAGTGAAACTTGTGCCATATTAAGGAGAGATATATGGAAATATCTAGATCAATTTTCATAATTATGTTCACAATAGCTTGGGATTTATACTGTATGGAAGGTATGGTTTACCAAAAATGATATTTTAAAAATTAGGAATGTTGAATTTGATACAAGTTTTCTCATGGAAGGAGGCCAAAAACCTAACAATTTTTGGGAAACTTACTATTACATTAGGTTGGCACATTAGATTTAGTTCAAACCGATGGAACTAAATAAGCTACATATCATACTATCACAAAACAAGTTTCAAATCCAAAACGCCTCAAATTTTGTATACATATAAATAAAAATTAAGCTATTATGATATTCTTCAAATTAGAGTGTTCGCACTCAAAATGAACCTCAGGGCTTAGAAGGGGCAATTTTGAGCTAACCATAAACCAAGCTTTTGATCTGGCATCTAGCCCTGCCAGACCAGAAAGCACTCTCTCTTTACTGACTGAGGGTGGCTAAGATAAATGAATCTTAGGCTAGCTATGAAGAATGAGGATTTGGATCAAAATTGTGGGTCAAAAACATCAAGAGAAGGGACCACTGGGATATGGAATCAAGGTTAGTTTTTGATGGAAAACATGGGGCAAAGTAAGCACAATGTTCAGCCATATTAAAGATATAATGATATAAGAAAAGAGGAAAAAGACTGTTGCCCTGTAGGCATCAATTAGGGGATCGATCTACAGTTGCAACTTTAGAATAAAGAGAAGCACATGTTTACTCAATAGAGCATCTAACAGAGGATGGATTCTAAAAAGATAACCACTAGATTAAATAACATAATCATTGTGAAAGGAGCATCGTGCATGGATGGATTCCTAACACTTCCCTTAGAGAATGCTGTAACAAAATTAGCAGAAAAGACAAAGAATGGAAATCAATTTACAAGAAAAACATGTTGTACATTAAACACCCTAATGGATCCTAAGTTTAAAGGGTAGATACTACTCCAATAGAATAATATTCAGAAAAGTTTAAGCTTTACATAGTCCTATAGCAGCTTTCCTCTGCTGAACAATTTGAACCATTTACACTTTGAAATTCATAAAATATACACAATTATCTCATACCTTTACTAAGGGAGTTGAGCGCAACCATCTCCCTCAAGATAGAATTAGTTACATTAAATTTGGACCGAATTTCTGAAAATAGGGCTCAAATATTAACTCGTATCTCTTGAACCATAACACCTGTTACAAAACTCAAGGTTGTTTTTCTAGAAAGTGTCATGTTTGAGAAAAATGTCTCTCAAATTTTTGAAATTCATTTCCAGTGGCTCAAAATATGTGCCACAAAATAATCTCTAAAACATGAAATCATTAAATATTTAAATCTGTAAAAATAGGTTGTAAAGATCTAGTCAAATATTCCAATTCACAAAACCTGTGAATAAAATGAAAAAGTTTTTGTTATATGGATCATGGTTGACAGAAACCTCCTTGAATTTTCCAAAATTACTTTCCATATGTTGTAAAATGGCATCGCACTACGATGACTAAAATAATAAAACAAATGCAAAATTTGTTTTCTTTTAATGTAGGCTTCAAATATCATTGTATATCTCACACACAGTAACACCTGTGCATAAAATGAAGGTGGTTTTTTTTATTTGGTATGTGGTTGACAAAAATCTCTTTTATTTTTGTAAAATTCATGTCCATTACCTTAGAAGCTTATTTTGTAGTAAACTTGTCCTCGTGTGCAGCAAATGACCTCAAAACATGCATAACCAAGAATCAATCACTCATTTTGATTAGATCTTCTAATCCAGGAGCTAGTTTTGTGAGTGTGATATACCATTAGAAATATTTTTCGAGATACTTCTGATGAACATGCTTAGGATATGATTTGCACTAAAGGTCATGTGTAAAACATCGTTGAAAACCAAACATAGTAATAACCTATTTTGATCCCTGGTGATAGGCTGCGAAGACTCGAACTAACATTGGCCTTATTGGGGATGGAAGCTCCTTGGAGGTGTCGATAACACCCTATACTAGGTGCCTCATCCATCAGTCAATACGGTCAGAAACAAATACAAACCTAAACAACTTATACCAACCAAATAAAACACACATATTGCAACATGTACATTAGGAAACTAAAACAAATGTCAAAAATTCAAAATGCTGATTTGGGAAGCTTATTTATGTACAACCCTACCCTACATTGCTACAAATCTCTAGATCAAGTGATACTGTAATGCAAAATTAACTAATCAAGCAACTGTGGCAACGATGATGCGATGGAGTGCTTGAACCAAGACATAATTGGAAATTCTGTCATCCATGCATATACAAAATGCATCTTTTTGTGTAAAATACAAACTGGTTTGTCATTAAAACTAAAAAAATACTCCATATATGCAACAGAAAGATCATAGAAGCCAAACCATGTATGCTGCCCTAACTCGTCAACATATGCTTCCAATTGCAAATTGTCAATGCAAACATCTACGGGTAGCCCTATTGTTTCTTCTTTTGAAGGAGAGAGAGTTTCCAAGAACCTTTTGGGATCTCAGAATTCATATGAGTTAATTTGAATATCTATATACTCAATCTCCCTCTCAAAAGTTTCAACCACTGACTCAAAGAAACCAATTTTACCGATAAGAGGAAACTTCGGAGATCTCAAATATTGAAGCACGATAATAAAAAATACCTCATATATTTCAATATCCACTAACTAATATCTAACTTCTTTGAAAAATTCACAACACACAAGGTTCATCACATACCCTACCATCTTATTTTAGTACATGAATGGATCAATCAGCGTTGGAATCTCTCTATTGAGTTGGAGTCACTAGGTGAATGTTTCAGCCTTCATATGTGTCTGACCATTGTCCACCATCAGTAACCAAATATGCAACTTGAACGATATTTTCCAGAGAAGATTTGTCACCTCATCCGCAGCAACAGGCCCAATATGTTAGCGCTCAGAATGAACCTCACGGTTGAGAAGAGGCAATTCTGAGGTGACCACACACCAAGCTTTCAATCTGGCATATAACCCTACCAGACTAGATAGGACTCCCTCTTTGTGAACAAAATGTGGCTGCAATGAGTGAATCTTAGGCTAGCTATGAAGTACGGGGATTTCATTGAAAGTTGTTGTTCAAAAACAGAGGAGAAGGGATCATTGGGCTATGGAATCGAGGCTAGTTTCTGCAGGAAAACTTGGGGAAAAATAAATGCAATGTTAGCCAGATAAAATATGTAAATGAGAGAAGGACAGAGGAGAAATCTTTCTGCCCTATGGGCATCAAGCAAGGGATGGATCTACAGTGGCAACTCTAGAAGAAAAAGAAACATCGAGTTACTCAACAGAGAATCTAACAGAAGATGGATTTTGCAAAGATAACCACTACAATTAACAACAAAAACATTGTGATAGGAGCATCTTGTATGGATGGATTCCTAACACTTCCCTTATAGAATGATGTAATGAAATTAGTAAAAAAAATAAAACATGGGAATGAATTTACAAGAGAAACATGCTACACATTAAACACCGTGATGGATCCCAAATCTAAAGGGCAAAAACTACTCCATTGAAAATAATATTCAGAAAAAGCTTTACACAATCCAAAGCAGCTTTCCTCTATTGAAAAATTTAAACCCTTTACACTCTGAAATTCATAAAATATATAGAATTAACTCATCCTTGTACTAAGGGTTGAGGTCAACCATCTCCCTCAAGATAGAATTAGTTATATTAAATTTGGACCGAATTTCTAAAAATAGGGCTCAAAGATGAACTTGTATCTCTTGAACCATAACACTTGTTACAAAATTGAAGGAGGTTTTTGTAGATAAGGTCATGCTTGAGAAATATGTCTCTCAAATTTTGAAATTTTTTTTCCATTTTCTCAGAATATATGCTACAAAATGATCTCTAAAATAGGAAATCATTAAATATTTGAATATGAAAAAATATGCTGTAAATATCTAGCCAAATATTCCGATTCATGATTCTTGTGAATAAATGGAAAGACAATTTTGTTATATGGCTCGTGGCTGACAAAAACCTCCTTGGGTCGTAGTATGATGACTAAAAAAAGAAAACAAATGCAAAATCTATTTTGTTTTAATGTAGGCTTCAAATATCACTACATATCTCCCACATAGTAACAACTATGAATAAACTGAAGGAGCCTTTTGTTACTTGGTATGTGGTTGACAAAAACCTCTTTCACTTTTGTAAAATCGAAGTCCATTACTTCCGAAACTGATTTTGTAGTAAACTTGTCCCTTTGTGCAGCAAATGACCTCAAAACATGCATAACCAAGAATCAATCATTCATTTCGATCATATCTTTTGATCCAAGAGCTAGTTTTGGGAGTGTGATATTTCGTTGGAAATATTTTTCTAAGCTACTTATGATGAGCATGCTTAGGATATGAGTTTCACTGAATGTCATGTGCAAAACATCTCTAAAAACTAGACATAGTAATAGCCCATTTTGATCCCTGGGAACAAGTTGCGAAGACTGGAACTAACATTGGCCTTCTAGGAATGGAATCTCCTTGGAGGTGTCAAGAAGACCGTAGACCAGGTGCCTCATCAATTGGGAAATACTTTCACAATTAGCTACAAACTTGAACAACTTATACCAACCAACAAAAAAAACACATACTGCAACCTGTACATTAGGAAACTAAAACAAATGTCCAAAACTTAAATGCTACTTTGGACAACTTATTTATGTACAACCCTACCCTAATTTGTTGCAAATCACTACATCAAGTGATGTTGTAATGCCAAATTAACCAATCAAGAAACTATGGCAACGATGATGCTAGGGAGTGCTTGGACCAAGACACAATTGGAAACTGATTTTGTAGTAAACGTGTCGCTATGTGCAACAAATGACCTCAAAACATGCATAACCAACAATCAATAATTCATTTCGATCATAACTTTTGATCCGAGAGTCGCTTTTGTGAGTGTGATATATCATTAGAAAGACTTTTCAGATCTGCTTCTAATGAACATGCTTAGGATATGATTTGCACTGAAGAGCATGTGCAAAATATCTTTGAAAACTAGACATGGTAAGAGCCCATCTTGATCCCTAGTGATAGACTGCGAAGACTGGAACTAACATAAGGTACATAACATACTATTGGCCTAACTATTCATTAGAGTATCCTTCCTTTTCTTGGTTTTAAGTTGTAACACATAGGAGGGATATTATTATTTTCTAGCATGCCTCTAAATGGAATTACTACAAATATTATATAAACAAAAGGTTCGTCCTTGACACATGAAGAAAGTGAAGACTTGCAATTTAGGTTAGCTTGTAAAACCCTCCTCCCACATCTACTGAAGCAACTAGCCATGCAGGGTAAACATGTGATGAGAGGCCACTATGACATTATTCGACCTCCTAATTCAAGTTAAGGAAGTGGAACCAATCAAATACTTTAAAAAACTTGCCCTTGGGTCCCACTGAAATTTGAACAAATTAAACATTAGCCGCTCTCATACTATAGACATGATAGCATCCAAAAACTCAAAGTCACTCTCACAAATTTACCTTGCAGCGACCAAAGACAAAATTTGTTAGCGCTATGTGAGCGACCCTAGGATTTGAGCCATTTTATCAGACCTATATCCCAAGTCACTACACAAAATTTCATGATACCTTCAGAACAATAAAATAACATGGAAATGATAGTACTAAAGAGAATACTTGTTTAGGACCTTGACTAGACCGCTACTAGCCATAACAGACATTTCATGAAGCATATCATAATTATGTAATCTATAGGTGTAAAAAACATATATAAGCATAGGTGTCTCATACTTACCTGAGATTCATCATGAAGCATTGTTTCCTTAACACATTAGCTGTCATTCAATAGATTAGGTCTCAAATATATTGTTCATTCACATACAAGTAGAAACATGATAATAGACATACATAGTTGTTGCGATAAAACATATAAATAACCAGCATAATAGGCACAAAAATATCCATGAAATCACAACTATATAAACCACATGTAATCTAGTATAATACTCATAAAAATAGTAGAAGAAATAACCTTTCATTAATGATGGAATTTCCAAACCAAGGATGGGACTTCCACATTCCACCTTATCATAGAATGGTTGAGCCAAATCTCTTTTAATCCATTCACTCCCGTGCCATTTTCCAAGCATTAATGTGTGATCTCATAGAACACACAAATAAAAAAATCATCTAGGTCTTCTAGAGACCATCCACCTAAACCCATCAAACAATGATTCTAACTCATGATTGGACATCACAAAACCATCATCAGATTGGTCTCAATCCTGGGCTTCTATGGCTTGCCGAGAATTTTTTCCAAGTAAGGTTTCTAGGGCTAGTAAATCAACCGACAATCGCCATTGATATTCTAGAGAATTTTCATAGCGAAGGCTTCTAGAAGTAGTAACTAAGCCCTCCAATGGTTTCCAAATAATTTTTCCAGCCAAGGCTTCTAGCACTAGTAACTCAACCCAAGTTGTTACATGGATTCGAGAGCGTTTGTCCAACCATGGCTTCTAGGTATTAATAACTCAACCCAAGCTAAGGGAACATCAGAACCAACCAAAAACAAATAATGCAAGTAAATTCACAATCACCATGGCTTTCCAAGGAATGGAAAGGATGGGCAATCGACTGTCAATCCAGGATGGCCAATCGACTGTCAACCAATGCATGCCAAAAATAGTGAACAAAACATACATGCAACTCGATACCTACAAGAGAAACTCATGTATCTATTGATCCTGATGCCCTCTTAAGCTTTCCTACTCTTCCTTTTCCTTCTTTCTCCAAAAATCCAAGTATGTCGCACCCTCCAAGATTGCTCCAAGAAAACTCTAAGTATGCAAGAGTATGAAAGAGAGAGAATAGAAGAGAGCTCCACCAAAATTTGTAAAAATCTTGAGCCAAGAACTCACATTGGCTAAGAGCTTGAAAATTGATCTGTGTAAGCCTTTTTATTAATGACACCTCTATTTTCTTCATTTTTTATTATTTTCCTTCATTCTCCTCCCCACATGCAACTTATTACCTTTCACCATCCTTTTCTCCTAATTTCCATTATTTTCATAAATAAATGTGCCAAAGTGCCTTGCTAAAGTCTTAGCCATTTCCTTTGCCAATTTCCTTAGCCATAATAAATGGAATTAACAACCAAGAGGATGTTTTCCCCATTATTTAGCTTGTAATACATGTCCCATTGACCATGGCCTTATATATTTTTGACATGGAAATTTCACCAAGGATGTTATATAACCCTCCCCTTGGGGGACACTGTCCTTGGTGTTCAATGACACCTATAACCAACAAGACTACTGAAAACAAAACATAATTCCCATGGAGCTTTATAAGACATCTTGTTACGGTACTTATAATGAATGATTTGCTCAAACGAAAAACATCATGACAACATGACCAAATAAAAACCATACCTATTATTGGAGCTTTATAATTCATATGATTACGATATTTACAGTAACCACATATACACATATGCACATTTTATAAACCAATAAATAAAGGATATGATGCCTCCTATTAGTATCTTTGTGTCACCAGTGATCAAATGTACTCTTTCGATGTGGTTGACAGGGTCACTAGGTCAAATTGTTATATTTTTTAATAAATTTTTCAAATAAAATTTGACACCTCTTGGTTTTCAAGTGGTCATTGGTTAGTGTCTAGGTCATTTCTACTCCCTCCGCTTGCTCAAGGTCACCATCACCCATCACGGTGATGTCACCATCCCCTATCCTAGGTCAACAAAAGAGTTAATTTATCACTATAAAGGTCATGGTATAGGATTCATGTTTGATTGTCATCATTATATCAATAATTAAAAGTAAATAAGGGACTCATGTCATCATTTTGATCACCATCGTAAGAGTTAGATAACTACAGAATAAAGTGAAACAAGATAACATTTCCTTTTCAAGAAATTATGTTGTAGTCACATCAGTCAGTAGTCATTCTTTCAAAAGTACATATGATGTCATGAGCCAAAATTGAGTTCATGAGTTATAAAGGAGAAATAAAATTTTTTAAGACTTTATTCTATCCTTCCAAGTCTTCAAGAGCTCCTCGCAATCATTCTGAGACTTGCTACAACCATCGAAGTTCAGATTCCATCACCAATTGCCCAGTTCACAAGCTTGTTGTGCTTCTACTACATTTCTGACAGGGTTGCTCCACTTTTGTTTTTGAGGCATAAGGAGGGGAAGAATAGGTGAAAAATTCATAACATAGCTTCAAACATCTTAAAACAAGTAAGGGTACCCTTACAAACCCTTTCTTTAGACAATATCTTCATAAAATTGATAAAATCTTTGCTAGGGTTTTATGTTGTAGTTTTGGAGTTTCGTTGGTTTATCTTCACTTGACATAGAATTCTACTAGTTTATAAGTGTATGTATCCTTAATATCCCTTAGTAGACACTCTGCAACATTCCTCTGACTCAATTTCAGTTATTTCATCATTTTCTCACACAACCCTAGCTACTTGTTGCGCTTCTAGATTGGGAATGTGTTTTTCCTCTTTCACCCCCTTTCCCTCACTGAAATTGAGGACTTTGACTTTCATTTTCTTCCTAAAACACTTCCATACTCCCCATAATCTCTTCAGGTTTTATCATATCCCCCTTTACCTTCATTTACTCACCCAAACTTGTTGCACCATTACCCTTCTTCTGCAGCTAAGTCCCTTTTCCCATTCTTTCTTAAAACTAAGGTTTATTGTAAAAATCAAAGTCAAACATGGAAGAGACTAGTGAAAAGAAGAAATTCAAAGCAGCAGAGGTCTCAAGATGTGAACCCATTCATATGAAGGAGGTAAATTCATCAGATTTTATAGAGAGGTAACTTGAGTAGGCAGGTTTCTTAGGGTTTCGTAGGAAACTACAAGAATCGGGTTATAATCCTAATCTAATAAGTTTGTTTTCCATTAATTTCAAAAGGGATCATGTGACAATTACAGGGGTAAACTTTTGGTGTCAGAAGAGATCATATATTTAGTAATGGCAATCCCTAATGAAGGAGAAATCTGGTTTAAGGAGATGGATTTAGACATTGAGCACTACAAAACTTTCTTGAAACCACAGTACAAGGAGTCCCCTCCTCATATATTTCCTATCTTGAAATTGTTGGATAAATACACCCCTTTGCTAAGGACTATCATGAGACATTTCACTTGTGAGGTTAGGTTCAATAGGTTGTATCAGTACCACATCAAGTTATTGATGTATTTCACTTCTCAAAAGTCCCTCAACCTACCTTACTACATTTTTAGAAGTTTGGTAAAGATGATAGAGAAGGTGCAGTAAAAGGGAGAAGATCATTCTGCTACCCTATTTCATCATGCCTTAGTATTGTGGGTAGAAACACCCTAGGGTCTTGCATTGAAAACCGTAATAGAGCGAAGGGCATACAACATAAAGAAACACACATATAAACAATCTAAATTCTTAAATTACTGAAGTAGGATGTCGTGACATTACCTGGAGGTCCTACATTCAAGGTATATCCCACAGGTTCCAAACCCTGTTCTCCTCCCAATGCCTTTAGAACTTGTAACTTATCCAATAAAAGCATATACAATAGTAGTAATAGAAAGCATGCTCATGGTATAGGTCTTAAATCATATAAGAAAGTGAGAAAATAAGCATTAACATAAGATTCATAAGAAGATCATAACATAGATTAATGTATAAACATAATAAATATTGGGAACAAAATAACATTTCTGTATTGATGTAAGCTAAATGAAATGTGGAAAACTACAACCTGATACTTCCTCCAGCTCCAAGCAGAACTGTACTCCAGTTCCGTCTTGCCAGGCCTCAACAATATTCCTCCATCGATATACACAAGTATGTCATAAAAGGTATGAATGAAATCTCATAGAAGGAAACACATGTTTCCTATAACTTGGAAGTGCAGGAGGCATAAGAATTTCTTCAGACTTAATCAGGGATGCAATTAACTATAATATCAATATGTCATCTGCCCTCCCATTAGGCCTTCCCATGGAGGTTTATTTATACTTTTCCAAATTAGTTTTTCCAGTTGGAAAACAATTGGACCATGGGCTACAGTATGTTAGTAATAGGTAAAAACCATAAAATCCACCCGAGTTTAAGGAGATCATTTGTGTTTTTGTGTTTTAACACATATACATAGCCTGGGTATAGACTGACCCAGGTGTACAATGTTTTTATACAGGGAAAAATAGCATATGGGAAGCTAAACATTGTTTTTTAGAATTTGGAACAAGTCTGGAAAGGAAATGTTGCCATAAGTCATAACCAAGGCATCAAATCTACAAAGTGGTAAAGGGTGCTATAACACTTTTGGCCTTACCAATGCACCTTCCACATTTCAATGTTTGATGAATCCCATTTTAAAACACTTCCTTAGAGAATTTGTGTTAGTATTTTTTTATGATATGCTAATCTACAACAAATCTGGGAAGGATCATATTCAACATGTTGACAAGGTGCTCAAACTATTGAAGGAGAAAGAATTATATTGACAAAATTCCAAATGTTTCTTTCAAGTACAAAAGGTGGAATATCTAGGTCATACTGTATTGCATGAGGGTGTTAAAGTAGACACTCCCAAAAAAAAATGAAGTGAAAAATCACCACAAACATAAAGCATCTTCAAGAATTTATCTGGTTGAGAAGCTATTAATGAAAGTTTGTTAACAATTATGAGAGAATAGTAACACCTCTAACAATATTACTAAAGATAGACACATTTTCTTGGACTCCAAAAGAAACTAAGGCCTTTGAAGATCTTAAAGAGGAAATGTGCCAAGCACTGGTGGTCGCTACACCATAATCCATAGAAGACTTTATTGTGGAATGTGATGCCTCAACAAAATGACTGTCTTGTTTTAATTCAAGAAAGAAGACCCGTTTGTTTTGAAAGTCGTCTAATGAAAGGAAAGTATGTACAAAAACTTATTTATGAGAAGGAAGTGTTGGCAATATTATGTGCACTAAAGAAATGGAGACCCTACCTAACCATAAGACACTTCAAGGTAAAAACAAATCATGATAGTCTTTAATACTTTTTCAAACAAATATTATCTTCAGAAGGGAAAAAAAAATGGGTTGCAAAGATGTTGGGTTATGAATTTAAAATCATCTTCACAAAATGGAAGAAAATTTTTGTTGCAGATGCACTCTCAAGTAAGGATGAGGATATGGAAGAAATTATTTGTATCATTTCTATTATCCAAATAGATTGGAGAACCAAGGTAAGTGATGAATGAAATAATGATGAACATGTGTGGACAATCATTCAAAATTTGCAGCAAGATCCAAATACATTTGGTACATTGAGCTGGAAAATTTTTTCATTACAGTACAATATTTCATATATCCTTCTAAGAATTCCCAACTCAGACAAAGGATTCTTTTAGAATTGCACACCTATCCCTTAGGAGGGCACTCAAAACTTTTAAAAACATAAAACAATGTCAAGAAGGAAATTTATTGTGATGGCCTTAAGTATGATATTCAAAAGTTTGCGGAAAAATGTTTGTTTTTCTAACTAAATAAATTTGAGAAAATTAAGACCTTGGATATGTTACAACCTTAGCCATTCGAATTCAACATTGGGAGGATTTCCCAATAGATTTTATCATAGGTTTACCCATGTCCAAATGAAAGAGTGTCATCATAGTAGTAGTTGATAGACTTACCAAGTTTGCACACTTTTTTGCATTATCTCATCCATTTAAAGTCAGTACACTTGTTATTTCATTTATGGAAACAATTCAAAATCTAAGTGGAAACCCAAGATTATTGTAAGCAACAAAGGTCCCATTTAACTAGAATTTTTGGGACGAAATTATTTTCTTGTTTGCGTACTCAATTAACTCATAGCTCATCTTATCATCCTCAATCTAATGGGTGAACTGAGATAGTGAACAAATCTTTGAAAGGATATATTTGTTTGTTTATATCTCATAAAGAAGCACAATGGGTCAAGTGGTTACCTTTAGTTGAATCCTAGTCTAACACTCCCTTCCATACTATAGAAAAAATGGCCCCATTTTATGGCACTTTATGGATATCATCCACATTCAATCACATCATCTTTAAGAGAAAATTCTATGGTTCAAGGAGTGGAAGATTGGATCGAGCATCAACAACAGGTTCCCCAACTCTAAAATTATAACCTTCTTTGGTGTAGAATCAAATGAAACAACATGATGATGAGCACCATAGTGAAATAAGTTTTGATGTAGGAGAATGGTTATCTTTACGGCTAGAACCATATAAAATTATTTTCATCAAGCAAGCTAAGAAGGATAATAAATTATCACGAAAGTAATATGATCCTTGCAAGGTGTTGAAAAATATTGGTATTATCACATACAAATTGGAGCTTCTTGCATCTTTCCGAGTGCACCTAGTTTTCCATGTTTCATTCTTAAAGAAGGTTATAGGTGATAACCTCCCAGTTCAAACAATATTCCTTGAACTTGATGAGGAAGGAAAAATGATATTGGAACTTGAAGTATTCATGGAAACAAGAACCTAACAACTACGAAATCGATCAATTTCAGAGTATCTGATCAAGTGGAAGAACCTTACTCGCTAAATATTCCACATGGGAGGATGATAATTTTATATAGAAGCATTTGAACTACTCAAGAGGTGAGGGCAAGAAGCTTTTAGAGAAGAGGGGCATGTTACGTCCCTATAATACTATTGCAGCCCCTTATTTTAATTTTTAGTGTAGCCCCCTTATTGTTATTGTTCTTCCCATCTAGTCCCCATATTGTTATTATTATGCTCCAAACAAGCCTACTATTGTTATTGGTGTGCCATTTCATTTTTTTTTTTGTAGGCTTTCATTAAATTGTGACCCCTTAGACTCCTATATAGAGAAATGAGGTGTTTTGATTTGTATCATCCAAGAATTGGTCATTTATGTAATGTAAATTAGATTCATCCTTGAAGAGTGTTGGCTACTTCGGGCTTGCCCTAGTTTCAACAGTGAGTTTAGCCAAGCAAATACCTATACTACTGGCCCTTTCAACAATAGTGCATCCTGCGCAGGCTGAGGTCTCACCCAAGGTAGTATGCAGGGTGTTGGAACTAGGTTTTTGCAACCTAGGGATGTCTTGATGAATTCTATGAAGTTCACAAACTAATCCTGCACGCTTGCACTGCTCTGTGTAGTCGTCTATCCTTCGTTCCTTATGAAACTGTTCAACGTAGCTCTGTAAAGGGCGCAAAGAGATGCTGCCTAAATTATTTATCCATATTGTTCCTTATTATAGATCTTAACTTAATTATGTGGGCTCAGTATTCTTATTAATCATTTAACAATTATAACCAATGCACACAATCATAAATTGTAAAGAGATGCATAAATATTATAGAAACACTAACACATAGTATTCTAGAATCAACTTATATTTTATTTATCTTTTGTTCCAGTACAATCCCAACTTCACCCTACATACTCAGCGACAAAGGTCCATGCACACAGTTGCGGACCCTACCAAGTCTCTGCACACACAGCTGCAGAGCCTGTCCTTACTAATACAACCCAAGGCTCAAACTTACTGACTCAGAGCGAATTCCTTATTCAACAACCCATATTACATAAGATAAAGACTAAAACAAATTACTTTACACTTAGAGCCTCACTCTATTTATACAATCCCATGGTTCGTGGACCATGGGTAGGCTGACATACTCTAAACTAAATTACATTATTTTAGGGTGGACAACCCTAGACTCTCATGGTTTGTGTTTTCATTTTGCAGGGTCTTTACATTACACTGACCAAAACGCGGGCTACAAGCCCTAAAAACCTACTATGGGGGGATTTGTTGCCCAATAGGCCCCCAAAAAATCACTATGACTCATCCTGAGTCACTCGGCTGGTGCATTAATCTTTGCGTAGAGTTCATCCAGCAACTTCTACACTTCGCTGACATCTGCCACACATTCCTCCATTGTACGCTGTATCATTTTTTCAAGACTCTCTGATGCATCGTTGTAAGAGGTACCTTCTTGCCTTAGCACATATGTGTCCTACATCTAGGCGAGCCTTCCCTCGATCATGGCGATGACCATGAATGGTTCCTCAAGCCAAGGTTGGATGTGTGCTTTAAGCCCTGCTTCTTTTTATCACGCAATGTCCACCTGTTCCTTTATAGCTTGGGCTTCCCTCACTTTGGCGAGTCGTTGAGTAAGGGCAATCATTTGTGCAGTCCCCCAGACATTGTCATAGGCCTGTTGCAACTCCTCCGCTTATGTCTCTAAGCACTGTAGCATTGGGTCCTCCTGTAGTGAGTTGAGTGTGAATAGTGGCTCATCCGACAATCCTGTACAATATTGTACGACATGCTCTATTGCTTCTAACCGCAATTGAATGAAACGGTGGCACTGGTCTCTAACCTCTAGTGGTGTAGGAGGCTACACCTTCAGTTGTAGCTCTGCAATCTGCAAGTTTAGCTCCAACTGAACCTTCGCGGCCTCCTCCTCGGTCTTGTAGACTACAACTTCTAGTTGGTGAATATTTTCCGCTATGGGGAGTGCCGCTGACATAGCCAACTCTAGTATGCTACTATAGGCCTCCTCCACATCCTGTCCTAATCCCTAATTTTGTGCGATTAAGTTGTCGCACTTCAAGCTGAGTTGCTCTAAATTTAAGTTTTGCTCGTTCAAGGCTTGGAGGGCATGACCCTCCTTGGTGTGAAGCTCATCAGTTACCCCATCCTGCAGCTGGTATAGGGTTTCCCTTGGAAGGGCTCCCAAATGCAACCCCCAATGCCTCATGTCACCCTCGGCTTTTGGTAAGGCTGCACCTTCTAGTAACACCAAAGTGCTCATTGTGTGGGCACGCAACATTTTCTTGGCTTTGGACGCACCTTCCATAAGGTGTGGTGTGATCATTCCTGGGGGTCACACCTATAATGCCTATAACTACACTCTGAGCGCCCCCAATATAGTTGTCTGCTCCCTCATCAATTCTTTAAAAGCATCCTTGCTAGCATTGTGAACTGGTCCACTCATATCAACAAGGTATCCTTCGGAGGTCTTTGTTGCCTTTGTCTTTTTCCACATAGTTGGGTTCTCCTGGATGTGCAGTCTTTTGAGTTGGGTCGATCTTGGTGTAAGGTTCGTGCATTCCTCTGTCTAAATCTACCCCTGTATGTCCTACTCCATAGACATTTCCTAACCTTCCTTGGTCTCTTTGGTGCACATAGTTGTGGTTTCTCCCATCTGCATTGTAGCTGCTGCCTCAGCCACCTTCCGCTACATGTCCGCTCCCTATTCCTAGCGCTTTCTCTCTAGTAGCTTCATGTTGCGTAGCCTTGCTTCCTTCTTCCATTATTGTGCTATGATCTTTTCCAGTTCTGCCAAGTCCGGAGCACACCACTCAAAAGACCATGATGCCATCACATCGAAGATTACATCATCCATTGTAATGAATGGAAGCTTCACCCATGTTTCAACTAGATCCTTTCGTGCCCGGATATATAGATTATGGATATTTGCCTTGAAGTCTACTGCGCTTTTCAAACTGTTATAGACTATAGGGGACAAGCGTGGCCTACGGTTGGTCCATGTCTGGATGCCCACCTCCATGAACACCTAGAACACCTCTATCTCGTGAATCCTCATCACGTCTTTCGTAGCCCAGAGCGAGGTGTACCTCGTGGCCTCGGGCAGGTTCCTCTCAATGGTGGGAAACTGGCTATCCTCTGGCAACTCCTTGGTAACCAAAAGGATGGATAAGAGCAACCACTCATCATGGAAGGTCTTACCATGCTCCTGGGCCTTGCTACAATTTGTTAAAATCTCATCGCAGAGAAACTGCACCCAGTTGAACTGGACCCCCTCTGCACATTGCTTTGCTAACGCAATTACTGATGTTGGCACTTCATCTGCGTTAGATTTCCTCATTAGTTTGTCAGCTAGTTGCTCCGTGGATATGTGCACCCCTTGGTCCTTGATGCTTGTGATTGTGTAGCCTCACCTTCTCTTCTCGAGCTTATATTTGGCCTTCGCGGCTTCTGCGAGGGCTAAGTCACCGCTCTTTCCTGCAACGGCTACGAGCTCATTTCCTTTGATGGGAAAATGAGAAATCCAATAGATTAGATTAGCCATGATGGGAATCGACTCCTCCAGCTAGAGATACCCATCATGTACTAGACAGGGTAGTTTTTGGATAACAAAATTGTGATGGACCCGTGGTGTTAGTGGGGTGTCCACCACGGATGGAGTAACCCAACCTTCTCCGCACTGTGTAACCATTTCCACTATAGCAATTTCTCCACGGACAACAGTGGGAAATTCTCACTGTCTGCGAGGTCCCAGTCTTCCAACTTCATTGTGGGCATGCAGCCCACAACCGAACCTTCAAACAGAATGCCCTCGGGGAGGAACGGGGTTTTGAGTGTGCTTTTAAGGACATCCAAATCTTTAGGTACCTTTACCTTCCCTTTCCACAGAGGAACCCACTTGGGAAGCTTTGCTACGACAGGTACTGGTGGGATATCTTCTTCCATTTCTTCCTCTGGTTCAATCTCCTCTACGAATTCTTGGAAATCCTCCTCGTCATCATCGCTCTCAAAGGTAACCATTTTTTCCTTTTCTTTAATAGACATCTTACCAAACTATGGGTTACATAGAGACATACAGACTGATCTTGCACCCTGTGGATCTTCTTTAGTCCTCAGCATTCGGGGTGATTTTGGGATTTCCGGCGCATCCCCCACCGGTGACATAGGGCTTTGCGTAGCTCCCTTTGTTGTTGACATCATTCTGACTAGGGAATATTGTGTCTCCTTTGGCAAAGTTTCAAACCACGGACTTGCTCTCACAACCTCCAAATTTTTCAGGTTCATACCCTCTTGATAATGCCACAGCTGAATTTTGAAAACACCAAAGGTTTTTTGGTGGAGAGACACCTATAATTTATAGGCCCTTTTGAATTCAAATTCATTTATTCCCTCCATATTAGTCTCATTAATACGATAATGGTAGTAGATCATTTCAAATAATTCTTTAACATCGTGTCGTGATTGTCCACCACCTGTTCCTTGCTGTCTTAAAGGGAATATCTTATCATGAAAAGTGACCCCAACGGTCACCTCCTAGTCTACCTGCCCGACAGCATGGCCTCCCATGCATGGGCACGACCTTTGGGATAGAATGGCTATAGAAGTAGCCCTCCTATCGTGCCACTTCTATACAGACTCTTTTATAGTCCCGGGCTCTCTTCCAGCTGCTTGGGGCACTGAGACTTTTCTTTCTACAGATATTCAAGCGGTTACTCCACCCGGGCGAGGCTTCCCTGCACCTTACATCGTACTCCACATGTACCCAACAATTACCCTAATTTTAGTCAGCGCTTCATGTTCTTCTTTACATGGTGCACTCCCTCGATTCCTTTATCTAGTTATGTGCAAACACAACTAGGGCAACAGAACCCCAAATCCTTCCAAAGTGGTAGTGTGGCTACATACCTTTTGTGCTGTCAGACTTATTTTATTGGTGTAACCTGCCTTTGTGATTTCAGTTTCTAGTTTGCTAATTTCTTCATCCAAGATCCAACTTTCCTTCCTCATCCGTACTTGATCTTCTTCGAGTTCACGAATTTTCAAGCGCCCTAACCGAATGGCTTCCTAGATCTACATATGTTTGGCCCCGCATGATGGCATAACTCCTTCATCTGAGTCCTTACAACTCGTAATTAAGTGAGGAATCGTTCCTCCCAAAACTATAGCCTCGACCCTTCCCGTCATCCTTACGATCATTTCCGCACTCAGATTCTTGTACACGACCCTAGAGGCACATCGAACCACTAGTACACACTCGTCCCAATCAGTTCGTATGGCCTGCTGAACCTTATTCAAGATCCTGCATACCCTCTTGAATGCTTCTATGTAGAACTTTTGTGGTGCATGGAACTTTTCCTACTGCCGCAGCTAGTTCAGAGTGTCGATCCTTAGCCTAAGATGGCCTTGCATAACACACATTTGCACCCCTCGACACAGGTGGGTATGCAGACATCATTGTCCTAGCTGCCAGATTCTTGTTTAATGATGAGGACTTCCAACCTGTACTCGCATCTACCTTTTACCTATACACCAGCTTACCCTAGTCTCTTGTCGTGTACTCCCTCCTCATACAGGTGTCGCACACAGTATCCCTTGCAACAAAGTGTATTGTTGCTATTCTGGTACTGTGCTTTCAACCTTTCTAGGAATTCCTCTACCACCATCACATCATCATATGTTGGGGGTTCCCTTGCTTTTACCATTATGCGATGAAATGATCTAGTCATGATGTTGCAATTTAGTGTCGTCACCTCATGCAACCAGTGTTGCCAACGTTCTACATCTACATCTGAATCCAAAGTACAGGAACTGTCACGTTCCCATGAAATTCTCCAATCTGCAGTCGGGTTCACTTGATCCTGGTCTTGTGCCATTATCTGGTAAATGTAATCTAGCTCATCGTAGCTGTCATCGTTGCACACCAGTTTAGTGTAGTGCACTCCTTTGGTTAGATCTAGTGGGACTACTACGCGTAGAGACTTTTTCTCGAATATCATCTTCCGCTTCTTGAGGTTGATGACTTCATTCATATCAGTGGCCTAGTCTACTCCTAGTAGCGCAGGGTAAGGGTTGCTATCATCAAAAATATCTATCACCTTAAAGTCCATATACGTGTTTGCGCCTTCGATATCGACTGCTACCCCTTGCAACCTCCCCATGGGCAAGACCTTTTGTTGGTTCGCCATCCGTAATTGAATAGGGGAAAATTGTATGGGCCTACCTATGCGTTCCGATATCTGCTTTGGTAACACATTCACGTCTGAACCCTGGTCTAGTATTACCTGATCCATTTCATATTCACCAATCAGTGCCATTAATATCATTTTCCTTCCAATGCACAATGTATGCTTTCCTAGTTTCAGACTATAAGTGGTTCACCCGACCCTCTGCACCTAGTGATCAGCTCTTGCAGTCCTTTAACTACCTTATTATTGCGCAATAGCTTCATGCATGTCTATAAAAAGGAAGTAAGCATGGAAGGATCCATTATGGGCTCTATTTGATCCTTACTACCTAAATTAGAGGTCTCCGTGAAGCCCTTCTTAGCTTCCATAAACGTCTCCTTTTCACATTCCAAATCAAACTCAGGTTCCTTTGTACAGGTCTTGCGAACCCATGTATCTTCCTTTGGATGCTTCCCCTTATCTTCCCTTGTGATTGATCTTCTTCTGAGCACCATATTCACATTTGGGTCTTCTTCGTGCAGTTTAGACCTCATCATTTGAATATTCTGAGTGAAAGTAGGTCGTAGTACCCCTTTCTTGCGCATCTGTGTAATCAACGTAGGACAATATATAATTTCATGATAAAACTGATCGCTATATGAAAAATACATTCTTTTTGGATTAGTACAATCATGGGCGTAGTGCCCTGGTCCTCCACAATTGTAGCAAATCAACTGTTTATAGCCCCTGCTTGGTCCCATGCCTACTCGTCCTCGACCTCGCACTTGAAATTCACCGTGCACCATCCCCGTGTTTGGGTCGAGCCCTCATGTTTCTATCTGCATTCCGTAGGTTGGGGTCTGGTCCATCATCAACTCATAGCTACAACAAGTATGCTCATCATGGCCCACCGACCTACAAAAATTACAAAACAACTACTGCGGAGTCTGTGTAACCTTCTGCAACAGATGACAAATATCCGTCATGTGCTTTCCCCCTATCTAACAGATTGCACACCATACCATGGGTTTTGCACTTGGCCCTACCTTTGCCTCTGCTCTCAATGGCATTGGCTCACCTCCTGCCAAGTAGTTTGCGAATACTGGGTAATGATCCTTGTTGTGGACCCGGCCCTTGCATTTTATGCACCACACCTCCTCGCACGACTCCAGCCACGATGCCCTATCCTGATTCAAGCTCTGCATTTCTAGCCAGAGATTTTGTAGTTGAGCATGCATTTGTTGAACTCCCAGCCCTGTATCCTATATCGGTGTTTCATGCAACCTCATTTCCATTTCCAACGCTTCAGCTTGAGTTGAAAGCTTCTACTGTGACAACATCCTCCTTAGGTGTGGTGTCAAAGATGCCACAAACCACGTGTGGTGTTGCACATCAATTAGTGTCATATTAGCCTCATGAATCATACTCTTCAACTACTAATCTAGATCCCAGGGGATCTCACCTAAAAGCATCGCAATTTCTTTAAATCCAATGATTGACTGTGTCTCCAATTTTAGTCGGCTAAATTCTCTATTTAGGACATTCTGGATCTCTGTTATTCCTGCATTTAGGTGATCATTAGAGTTCTTGATATACCATGTCAGCGTACGATCCTTCTCTCGCCAATGTGGGCTTATTAATGTTGTCATGCATAACCCCTTATGCTTCCCATACTGCTCTTACCACAAACCAAAATTGGTCTGGATTGTCATTCCCTACTCCTCTAAATACTAGTAGCTTGATCATGCTTGCCATGTTGAACCATGGAGGTGGCGACAGTGGGGTGGGTGAAGATGGAGGTGAAGGAGGTGAAGTAGGTATTGGCGTAAGTGGAGGTGGCAACTGCGAAATGTGTTGCTTGATAAAACTGACCACATTTCTTGAGCATGCTCCTCCTCACTCTCTCGTGAAGGTGAAATTAAGGGACTATTTCCTAATCCTTCAGTACCCTTGTAGATCTTTCCACTCCGTGTCATTCCAAACATTAATGTATTCACATCACTTGTTTTTCACATAATAACATCTGAATCCAGGTGTTTAGGGATTTAATGTACCTACCTTACCGTCCCTTCAGAAAATATCATTCTGCTTCGCTATAGCTCATGGTCGTGTCTATCAAAAACTCAGTGATAAATCCCCCAATTATCAGGTCAAACCAATGGTCCACAACTTGCGCGACCTTATCTTCTGATGCCTCTAGTCTGTGCACTAACTCCAAAGTCCACACTATCGGTTGATCAAGCTTGTACCTTCCCTGGCAATCAGCTAACCTTGCGATCCACTCATACAGTTCGGAAGAGAAGGACGTGAAGAATATTTCATGTATTTCCATATACACGTAGCGATCCGGCTACCTCTTCTCAGATATCTACAGAGTTATGTTCTTCTGTGTGACGAACTTGTGAAGTTTCTTGTCAAACCACTCTTCAATTTCCTTCTTTGTGAGATTCTAGTGTCCCGTCATCAGACATCCCTTAGGTAGATCTCAGTCTAGGTAACGTAACCATTTGTTGGCTACTTGAGGCTTGACCCAGGTTCAGCAATGAGTTTAGCCAAGCAAATCCCACTACTACCAACCCTTTCGGCAATAGTCCACAGTGAGTGGACTGAGTTCTTACCCGAGGTAGTATGGGAGGGTGCTAGAACTAGGTCTCCACACCCTAGGGATGTCTTTATGAAGTTTGTGAAGTTCACAAACCGATCCTACCGGCTCGTGTTGCTCTATGCAACCATCTGTCCTTTGAGCCTTATGAAACTGTCCCGCATAGCTTTCTAAAGGGCATGAAGAGATGTTGCCTAAATCCTTTATCCTTAATGTGCCTTATTATAGATCTTAACTTAATTATGTGGGCCTGATATTCTTATTAATCATTTAGGAGTTATAAGCAGTGTGCACAATAATAATTTGTAAAGACATGCATAAATATTTCAGAAGCAATAGCGCATAGTATTCCAGAATCAACTTATATTTGATTGATCTTTTGTTCCAGTAGAATCCCAACTCTACCCTATGCACTCACCTACAGGGGTCCATACACACAGCTATGGACTGTACTAGTCCTTTGCGCACACAGCTGCAAAGCCTCTCCTTACTACTACAACCTAAGACTCGGACTTATAGAGTCATAGTGAATTCATTATTCAACAACCAATATTACTTAAGATCAAGACTAAAACTACTTACTTTACACTTAGAGCCTTGCTCTATTTATACAATCCTATAGCCTGTGGTCCATTGGTAGGCCAACACACTCTACATTAAATTACATTATTTTAGGGTAGACAACCCTAGACTCTCGCACTCCACGCCCGCATTTGGTGGGGTATTTACATTACATTTACCAAAACTCAGCGTACAAGCCCCAAAAGCCCACTATATGGGGATCTACTGCCCAACAAAGAAGATACTTTTTAATTCGTTGATCTATCTGTTTGTGATCCGATTGCATAACAACCGTAATATATCCTCGATACATTATTTGATTTTGTCGTCATTTTTATGCCCCAATATGAATGCATGTGGTATGGTATTTCTTTGTCAATGAAGCCCCCATGACTCTAAGTCACCTTACTTGCCTTCATTCTTAGACTAATGTCAATTTCCTTCATATCCTGCAAGTTGTGGATTAGTTTTAACCTCCAGACTTAAGCCTAGAGTGGAATGATCCCTATATATCTTTTCTATTCTACAAGTGAGTTTCAACAAAACCATTTCCCCAGGAAGTAACATAGATAAAGGGAATCTCTCTTTCATCATTTCTTGCAACTAGACAGTTAGTGCTACCAGTTTCAATTGTACTTATGCCATTCATGTGGATGCTTCTACTGCATTAGGATTTCACTCTAGTATTGTTCCCCATCACCATTTCATCGTCAACACTTATACTACATCTAGAAAAACAAGGATATTCTAAAAGGTCTAAATCATCCTCATCACATAGATCCTAATCATATTGGGTTTGATGCCGAGATGGAAGTGATGCTCATGATGAAAATAGATGACAAAGAGGTCAATTCTAATAACATGATAATGATGATCATGATCCCAATCATGATGATGATCATGAGGGAGTTGTTGGTAGATGCTAGTGACATTCATGATCATACAGACTACATCATGGGGCATTTTCCATATATTTCTATGATGTCAATCTTCATGGCCTTCAGTACCATATTATTGAGTTGTATCTTTTTGACAAGTATCATTTTGAATTATATCATTTGAAAATTGTTATAGACCATTTTGTCACATCTAGTCAATGGGCTTGGAAACATGACCTCTCCAAAAAGCTTGAGTTTTGGGAAAAATTACTCAAAAAAATTATTTTTAGCCATAGTGCACCTTACCTCTTTTCCCACCTACATTCAACGTTGGTTGCATCTTTGTCTACCTATGCTAGTAAGCACTTATTGCTCCCTTCTGCAAATGCATTTATTCTAGAAGTTCGAGAAAATTAAAAATAATTCTTAATCTTACTCTTCTAGAAGATTTCAAGGTTGTTTTTACTATTTACCATGGATAAAGAGCTTCAATCATTGATCCAGGAGGATCCATCAATCCAATTGCACATGTGTTCGAAGTGTCATCATTAGTATTCATAAGTATTATTCAATGTCGTTGTCACTTTAGTTTAGTATCAACGGATCGACAATGTTGGTAATGATTAGGTTGTTCAAGTAATGTTATGGTTTCATGGTGTTCAGTTGATGTCATATTGTACCTGGCTGTCGACTTATGTCATCGACAGTTCGACCAGGGTTTGGTTGATGACATGTGTTTTGTCATTTGACTTTGGAGGATTATGGTTGATATAATTGATTGTGTAAAAGGATTCGAGTTAAAGTACCTGGTTGACGATATATTCTTGTCATCATCACCACCTGTCTCAGTTTCAAAGATGTGATGGTTGTCGTCATGCAATGTTGATGAATGTCACGCAGAGACCACAAGGATGTACTAGGGCCGATCGTCTGGTATAGGTTTCAGTTTTGCTGATGTCGTTTTGCAAAGCCAACATGGGTCTTGAACAATTAAACGAAACTCTAAACCTAAGACTAGACCTAAACCCTCACCCCTTAGCTATCCTATTTATCTTTGTTTACCCTAAGAATCACTAATGCATTCTTACCTAAGATCTAAAGCCCTAAATTGTATTCTACACATCCAAATCCTAATGTATATCCATGTACTAAAATACATCAAAACCTATGCTAAACCTCTACCTAATATCTAAACCTAATGGCATTCAAAATATATTACTAAACCTAAGCTTCCCCTCTCGACCTATTTTGAATGTGAAAAAAGAATTTCAAATCAAATACAAATCAGATAAAAATCCCCTGACCACTGGACTAAATCGTGCGGGGACTATTTACATGTGAGTAGACAGACAGTCCCAAATGCAGGCAGTTGGTCACGTCACAAATTTAGCCACAATATGCATGTGAGCGGGAATAAGGTCAACCATCAGGTTAACCAAAACACCTAACTACCATCCTGACTGGATCAGAGCCTGAACGCAGCGGTACATGTGAACAGATAGGAGATAACCATCGGGTTAACCTAACGCCAGCCTTCGGAACCGTCTCGCAGAGCTTTCACATGCAGTTCTATTAATCGCAACAACTGGGTTTGACTTGCAAGCTAGTGGTTTTTGAAAACACTGCAACTACACCGATTATTCACATGCAAACCATTAAACTATTTCACACCTTTAGCATGAGCGTTGGCAAATAATAGTTAATACATAGTCTAAAGTGGGTTTGTTATGTGTTTTTATTAAATATTTACAAACAACTTTCGTAAAGTCACTACGTGACACACCAAAAAGTCATTCTACAACCCTAACTCACCCTTCAAGACAACAAATAGATGCCAAAATAGTCAGAGGTGTTTATGATGCCTCTGCAGGCCTTTTTAAGGCATTTTTTCTCATTGAAGACAGGGGGAGTACTTTTCAGTTTTCATGTGTAGGTGCTGAGGTTAGAGGTGGATTTTGTTTTCTGAGTTTCAGGAGCATCGAGAGTCAGATTTGGAAACTGTAAGCGGCGTTGGAAAGCTGGTTTAGAGGGCTATTTGATGGTAAAGGTAAAAATTGCCAGTGTGTAAGTTAAGTCTATCCATTTCACTATGTAATTGACTTCTTCTCTCTCATTCCTAATAAAATCGTCGCCCATATTCAAAGTGGACCTGGAGACGTAGTCCATTAGGGATGAACTCCATAATCAATATTGTTGTCTGGTATATCTATGCCTTTACTATTTATACTTTTGTTTTGGATCTGAATTATGGTTTTTCAACTGTCGTAAATTTTTATCTTCAAGAAGTTGTCCTCGATTTCTATTGTTTTAGTTAACATTAAACTCATTAATGGCTAATAAATTCTACATCAGTATTTAGTGTGTGGTCATATTAAATCATATAATTTGGTATCAAAGCAGGCTTTATTTGTAGAGTTGCCATTGAATGTTAACCAGCTCTAAGTCGAAACGAGGAGAAGAAATCCTTGAGCAGATCAATCCAGAGATTGGAAAGTGATGAGTCGTTTAGAAATCGATCATGTTAGGACTTGATGCAGGTGAAAAAAATGAGACTAAGATGTCTGAGGCATAGTTTCAGCAGACGTTCTTAAATATGCAACAAATGTTGGGAGAATTGTACGAGGATAAGAAGGTGAGAGATGTAATGTCTTCTTCGAAGGCATCGAAGAAGGACAAAGGGAGAGGGAATAACGATAAACCTCCATCTTCTCCATCATCCTCTTCTTCTTCTTCTTCCAGTGTAGCATCTAAAACAAAAAATACAACTTGAGAAAACATCTCTTTTGAAACTTGATGTTAAATTTGACTTACCTGTTTATAATGGTGAAATGAATCCTGAAAAGTTAGATCACTAAATAAAGCAGTTAGAAGTTCATTGTCATACTAACAACATTTCTAAATATAAAACTAAAATTTAGTTAGCTACACTTAGAATGGGGGGAACAACTTTAATCTAGTGGGAAAGAAAAACTTAGTTAGATGTAAAGCAAATAGGAAAAGGCATCTCTTCATGGTATATGTTTTTGAAATCTCTTAGGAAATAGTTTTATCCTTTAGGATACATGCAACAAGGTGTTATTGATTGATAACATCTGACACAAGTTAAAAGGCAGAGTGGTCAGGAGTTTACTCAGGAGTTCAGAAGGAAAGCATTTGTGCTTGGTATTTCATTGGATACATGGGAAATTTTGTTAAAATACATTGGAAATTTACATTCATATTTGCAACATACTTTATTAATGTTTAATCATGATGATTTTGACAAGGTCTATGTTCAAGACATACATATTGAATCAACTGGTAGAGCATTCACGTTGTCATCTGAGTCATCCAAAGAGATGGAAATTAGAGAATCCATAGACAGTAAGGGGAAGAACATTTCGAAGAGAAAGAAATCAATGATAGCTCAGAAAGAAAGACCTACCTATGCTCATTGCCACAGAATGGGTCACGATGAATCGAAGTGCTGGGAACTTCATCCAGAACTTAAGCCCAACAAGTTCTTTAAGGAGAATTATGAAAAGAAGGCCATTGCAGCAATCCAGCAAGACCTCAGTTCAGATTCAAGTGATGAACAAAAGATAACTGCCATGGTTACGACAGGTAAAATTTATGATATTGGTTCAAGTTCGAAATATAATGTATCTTCTTCAGACATAAATCCTCCACATGAGGATAAATAAGTTGAAATCTTCCACATAAGGATAACTTCTAAGCATACAAAGATTGACACAATGTTTGACAATGGATCACAATAATATCTGAATATATAGTTAATTAATCGAGATTGGAAACACATAATCATCCAAGACCATACCCATTAGGTTGGATTAATAAATCAACTCAGATACATGTCACAAAGCAGTGTTGGTAAGAATTTTCAATTACATATAAGTACATCGATGAAGTGAATTAGATGTGGTCCCAGTAGACATTTGTTTAGTTGTCTTAGGGAGTCCTTATCTTCATGATAGAGATGCAGTATTTTAAAGAAGAGAACATAAATATCACCTAAAGAAAGAAGGGGTTGAATTTATTGTTAGGGAACATAAAGTCAAGTCGAACTTAGATTTAATTGTTTCAAATCAAGTTAAGTAGTTTATAAGTTCAACTAAATATGTACTCATGGTTATTAAGGAATGACATAAGGTTGATTGTTCAAGATGCGAGATTTGGTTTATTGATCAATTGGTTAAGTTGGTTAATTCTTTCCCGAGAAGTCTTATTCATGAACAGGATAAGCAACATGAGATACATTTGATTTCTTATGAACATATTCTTAAAGACAGAATGAATCTCAATTCATTCATTCAACTGAATTATAGAAGCTATCATCATCAACAGTGTATTGCAGGGAATGGTACATGTGAGTCTAAGCATAGACTTGTTTTTGATGGTATGTGTATTTTCAATTTCAGGGGTGCAAGTCAATATTGGGAGAAGTTAGTGCCACAATTCTTTAGTATTGCATCATCATTTCATGCATTTAGAAGTAACGAAGCCTCTCTTCAAGTCAAGAGGAAGTCTATAAGTTTTCATGACAAAGCATTTTCGAAAGGAGATATAAAGTTTCCTTATCAGGATTTGAAAATTAATCCATTAACTGAAAGTGTAAGTCAATGGAAATATCAGTTAATAGACATAGTGATTCAAGTAAATCAACAATTACTTATATACTTTTAGAATCAAAGTAAGTTGCAGCAGTCTTTTCATCACAACTAGATGAGTTATGGGCAGCAAATTCATTTAGTAATCAGTCAACGGGAAAGTAAATCAAGTCAAGTAATTGATACAAAATCAAAATCAAAGGAGTCTTTCAATATTTCAGTTATTCGAAAAAGTAGATTGTTAATACCCATAAGATGTATTGGGAAAAGTTCTACAAATATTGTTTTCAAAGACATTTCTAAATAACTGACTCATGATTCTTCGTGGAAAAAATTCAATTGCCATGTTGATAACAGGTTTTTTTCCCATTGTCGCAAATTTTACATACTGCAGACGAAAGAAACAAGTCACCGAATAAAAATATATCATGGTCAACAGCATCAAGGTCATCACATGAAGATGATTGATCGAATTTATTGGTACAACATTAGGTCAATATGCAAAGAGAGGGAATTCTACCCTCATCAACTATTTAATTAGTCAAAATTTTTTGGTCCAAAAGCTTTCAAGTGGAGAGGAATGATCCAGGAGGATCCATCGATCGAATTGCACATGTGTTCGAAGAAGGGAAAATTTTAAGAACCCCCCTAAATTTACATGTATAATAAATGGGCAAATCTCCATGGTATATAGGAGAAATAGAAGGCGATTTTATCAATAATATGATATGTATATATAATTTTTTGGCGAATCTCTCACAAGGCATGGCGAATATTTTACTCAATTATAAAATCTTGTGTTTATTGAATACACAAATGAAATCATTGCATTTCTATGATATGTATATATAATTTTTTGGCGAATCTCTCACAAGGCATGGCGAATATTTTACTCGATTATAAAATCGTGTGTTTATTGAATACACAAATGAAATCATTGCATTTCTTTAAAATATCTTTTAAAATCAAAATTATCGAAATTACATATCGATAACCTAGTGGGTGTAAGATAAAATTCACCGGTGCCATTCACAGAAAGAATGAGAAAAAAACCTAATACTATGTATAAAACCAAGAAAAAATCAAATTCAGAGAAAGAATGAGAAAAAAACCTAATACTATATATAAAACCAAGAAAAATTCAAATTCATCACTTCTAGGGACCTCATAACCACCCTGCCAATACACAAGTATGTTCCTATTTGCAATTAGAAAAATTACCCAAATTCCAATGTGTTTACTCCAATTCTAGGGACCTCGTAACCACCCTACCAATACACAAGTATGTTCCCGTTGGCAATTAGAAAAATTACCCAAATTACAATCTATTTACTCCAGCATATGTTGGAAAGTTATAGAAGGATGGCTAGTGCAATCAATCCATTCCTTTTAGCCCTGGATTTGTTTAAGTTTAAAACAGAAGTATACAAATATACTTGTCCAATGTCTATGCTTTAACCATTCACCTTAAGATGTTTTTACAATATAATTTCCTAAGTCTATTTAATATCTTCATTAACATAAAAACCAAGCTTTATCCATCTTAACTCCACATCTACCACTCTTAGGGGGATGAAATCTATTTATCTCTCTGAGCACTTGGTAGACCCATAATTAAGATGGATCTAAGATAGAATTTCCCCTTTAAATAGTCTATGCTCACATGAATACCATCGGTTATCATAAACCTGGAGCTTAAAAATTACTATTAGTAATTTATAAAAATTCATAAAATTAATAGTTGATTTTTATTTTATTTTTATTTTAACCAAGCTAAAATGATTAACATACATTAAATTACAACATCCATTTTTACTCTTGATCGATCAAATATTTTTCTCTCTATGCTAGTTTGCATATCATGATATTTGATACCTCTCGGGGGTTAGTAGATCGAGTAAAGATGGATCTATTCTAGTTTAATTCCCCCATTTAAATAGGCTACATTCTAAGTGAATACCATGGGTCAATATCGTGTGGCATTTTGGTGAATACCATCGATCAATACCATGTGCCGTATTATTCTTATTAATACTAATATTGGGGTTAATAATGTTTTTTGCATGGTATTAATATAAAAAAATAAAAAATGTTTTATTTGTTTACCATACCTCTCGTTTATTTATATTTTTATTAATTTACCATACCATTCATAAATACAAGGTGACTTATGGAGTAAATATAAAAAAATGTTTTATTTGTTTACCATACCTCTTGCTTATTTATATTTTTATTAATTTACCATACCTCTTTTACAAATATGGTATTTGGCCCATAGGATTCACTTAAATAAAACCTCTTTCCTGAGCCTTCATAAATAGAACGAGGGTTATGGACTAAATATAAAAAGAGGTTTTATTTATTTACCATGCGTCTAGTTTATTTATATTTTTATTTATTTACCATACCTTACAAATATGGTATTTGGCCCATAGGATTCACTTAAATAAAACATCTTTCTTAACCCTTCATAAATAGAACGAGGGTTATGGACTAAATATAAAAAATGCTTTATTTATTTACCATACCTCTCATTTATTTATATTTTTATTAATTTACCAACCTCTTTTATAAATATGGTATTTGGGCCTTTGGCCCATAGGATTCACTTAAATAAAACCTATTCTTGAAAATGGGCGAATGGATTCACTTAAATAAAACCTATTCTTGAAAATGGGCGAACTGGAAGTTGTAACTCCTAATTTTCAAGGGCTTAAATTAACCATTTTTACTCTCTCCTTAAATATAGGTGGCTATTTGAGGTGATTTGTAAAAATGTATCATGATACAATAAATCTCGCCGCCACTAAAAATTTAAAACCCCTTAATTTCGCCAAAGGGCGAACATTCACCCCTAAAATCACCCCTAGTGGAATTCCTATGCTTGATCTTGTGATGAGCAAGCAAATATTCAATCAAGTTGGAGGTGAACTGGCTTCCTTGATCGGTGACTAAATCTCTTGGGTAGCCAAATTTGTAGAAAATGTTTTCTCTTAAAAATTCAACCACCTTTTCTTCTGTTGTTGCTTTCATTACCTTGGCTTCTGCCCACTTTGTCAGATAGTATGTGCACACAATGATGTAAGACCTTTGCCTTGAAAGAGGGTTGATAGGACCCACAAAATCCATACCCCATTTCTCAAATATCTCAAGAGTCACTTGAGGCTGGAGAGGCATTTCGTCCCTTGGAGTCGATTTCCCCATCCTTTGGCATCAATCACATTGGCTGATATATCTTTTGACATCTTGATTAAGAGTGGGCCAATAGTAACCTGCTTGTAGAATTTTGAAGGCGGTCCTCTTGGCTGCAAAATGTCCTCCACAAGGCCCATCGTGACAGGTTAGGAAGATGTCAAATACTTCCTCCTCCCTTACACAACGCCTTAAGATCTGATCAGGGCCAAGTTTGAATAGGTTGCCCCCGATCCAAGTGAATGAGGCACTCTTCCTCACGATTCTACTCTTCTCCTTTGAGGATAGATGCGGAGGGAACTGTGCTAAGACCAGATAGTTTGCTATATCAGCAAACCACGGGGA